>WNWK01016591.1:0-44500 GCA_009830355.1 Cherax destructor
TACCTGTCGGTAATCCACTATGTATTGGAATTTAGTCCTTGGTAACCTGCTGTTTATGTGCCAGTCTGTTATATTTCTGGTAATCTAATGTATGCTAGGTAACCTGTCTTAAGTGTGGAGAAAAAAAAAAACTGTCTTTGTGAAAACTGGTTGTGTGAACAAGTGCATGAACAAAAGAGTTGAAGATGGCTTACCGGCTCATGCCAGACAGGACGACCTGCCCACAACGACCACTCCCACTCAACTATCTGTCTGACCTTTTCAATATACCACTCAGAGTGTTAACTTGCCTGGTGACACTTGCCTGGTGACACTTGCCTGGTGACACTTGCCTGGTGACACTTGCCTGGTGACACTTGCCTGGTGACACTTGCCTGGTGACACTTGCCTGTTTGTTCCTCGCTTCTATAATTGGACTATCATTTGGTCTGTTCCTGTGTCATTTTAGAGCTGAGTTTATCTAGTTTTTGAATTTTTTGTCGAGAGATCTGTTTTTGCTTATATATATATTTTCAGAAATTTGTATTGATTTATCACGTCTGTGTATTAATATCCAACATCTGTGTACTTCAGTTATATCGTCTCTCTCCTCCTTTTCTGTCTACGGCAGAAGTGTACATAAGTGGATTATTATAATTAAAACGAAGCGCTAAACCCACAAGGGTCACACAACGCTGCATACATAAGTGGAAAAATACACTTATCCACACTTTTTTCACATCACACCATTTTACTGTGTGTAAATTCAGTGCTCTTAATCTATCATCATAGGAAAGATTCCTGAAATAGGACATTAATTTTATTATCCATCTGTGTATGTTTTCCAACACAGTCATGTCCTCGAGTGCACCGGAAGAAGGCCAGCACTCGGGCTTCGGCTCGAAGCTGGGGTGTGGCTCCAAAAGGATCATGTAGTGCTTGCTGCCTTTGCATCTCATGACATGTCTGTTGCTCCACCGGAGGTACCACACCCTTCGAGCCTCGTGGGGGCGGGATAAGTGGCAGCACAGCTGAGTTTCGGAATACTCACACCAGCGTACACCACTGAACTTAAGACACCACGACAAGCAATGTGAAAATGGTCAAAGCGACTGCGTGACCCACTCCTCCTACTACGAGGCGTAGAGTCCAGAGTTACATCCTGTAGAGCGAGGACAAGTTGAAATAAAGTGCTCATTCAGTGAAACTGGGACCACGGACCCCTGATTCAACCCTGTGTGCAGCCTGCATGCTGCGCCACTGACGGGTCATCTTATTATTAAGACCAGTGCCAGGGTGTGTACTGGCGAACAACGAACGAAATCATGCCCATTCAGTAGTACAGAGATTAATAATCGAATAATTACGTGTGCTTTGGGAGCGGGATCAAACGATAAGGCTTTGGACGCTTCTTGCTTTATTTGTGAGACCGTGGTACACGGGCAGTGTGTGTTAAGTGCCCTGGCACCGGAGGGCCATGCCTGCCAGGGAGAGAGGAGTGGCAGGTGTCGTTAACTACGCTGCATAATCCAGTCCAACTGATGCCTGAACAACGATGGTTCAAGTTGCAGAATAACCTTGGGATTTATATTACTCATATTTCTTGAACTATAACCAAGCATGAGAAACACCTACAATGAGACATTGTGAGAATTATTAAAGTCTCTGATGGACGAATCTCATTAAAATGATATTAACCGCTTATTGTGTATTATTAAAGCACTTGTCGGTATATAATACCATTGAAGAAATCCAAATATTCTTCCTTGAAGCCTTTTTATCAACTCCTCCGAGGCCATGGGTCCCACAATTTGTACCAAAGGTGGACCCCATCCTATATGTCGTGCCGAATAGGTATAATTGGTCAATTAGCAAGAACTCATTTAAAATTAAGTCCTTTCTAAAAAAATTCTCTTATACGTTTAAATATATATTTTTTTCATTTATGTTAATATAAAAATTAATAATTTTGTACCATAAAAATCTTAGAAAACTTACCTAACCTTATTATAACAAGCGCAAATTAATTTATCCTTATCCAACTAAATATATTTTAAATAAGTTTACAATAATTTAATAATAAACAAACACAATGAAATATATTTTTTTCCTTAGATTCAGAATAATTTTTGCAAAATTATTGCATACACAGATTTTCGCTTGCCTTATTCGGCAAGAAGAGCGTTGCTATTTAAGCCAAAATCGCAAGTTTTACCTATTCGGCACGACATATACATACCTTGTAGTCAGTTGTTGGGTGTTGCATCATATGGAAGACTCAAAAGAAAACACAGTAATCTTTTCATATGTGGTTAAAATACCATGAGAATGTCTTCTTCATTTCTCATCTTATAAGGTTCACATTATCTTGTCGGGTTCACAAGACCCCCATTTCATAAGGTTCACATAATCCTCATCTTGTATGGTTCACAGGATCCAGACGAGTGAAATGGGTGAAGGGTAGTTCAGCCTCGAGCCGCAAGCCCATCATGCAGGTGAAGACGGCGAGAGGGAAGTTCATTGTACCCAAGCCATACCGACGGTTCATCCGGGATGGAAAGCTTGGCACTCAAGGCACAGACCTCGTCATCCACCACCTGACACCCGAAGACACTGACAACTACACTTGCAGGATAGCTCGTCACAAAGTCACTCACACCCTCCAGGTCATAGGTGAGTGAGAAATGTAAAAAAACTTGTGGCCTTTTATATATATATATATATATATATATATATATATATATATAATGTAGATGAATGGTTCAGAGAACCGACAAGTTGATAAATTAGACACATATGCAACACTTGGGTATCTTTTTTGAGGAAACGTTTCGCCACACAGTGGCTTCATCAGTCCAATACAAAGTAGAAAGTTGTAAAGAGAGGAGGAGTTTGAGGTAATCAGTCCCTCGGCCTGGAGTCGATGTGTTCAGTCCATCAATCTTGTAGTAAGTACAGCATAGGGCAAAAGAAGTTTCTTATATACTGTAGTCAGGTGAGGCGAAGCAGGAGGAGGCGGGGTCATAGTGGTACCATCCACTAGTCGAAGTAGGTCTTCGTCCAAAGGTTGGACAACTTTCTACTTTGTATTGGACTGATGAAGCCACTGTATGGCGAAACGTTTCCTCAATAAAGATACCCAAGTGTTGCATATGTGTCTAATTTATCAAGTTGAATGATAGCCATAGGCCTTTCATATTGCAATCAACACATCATCACCAGTCTGCAATGTTGCAGAAATGAGTAGGAAGTCCAAGCAGATTAGTTCAGGGGAACGTTGCAGGTAGTTAACAGTCTGATGGCTTAGACTACTTGTCTACAGATGCCTCATAACTTTGGATAGCCAGCCAGAACGCTAACCACGTTTCACCAAAACCTGGTCACACCAGGGAGCCTCAAGCATGGTTTCCAAACATTTCATTCTCTTGACTATGTTCTGACCTTACGAGAAACTAACTTTATATACAAAGCATTCCCTCCTTAGCAGCTAACTAACCCTGCTGGCTGCGATATTCCGATGTGTAAACTTTCACTAAAAACTCACATCCCATAAAATGTAATACGATTAAGATACACTGACGAAGTCACGACGGTAAATGACCTTCGTTATTACTAACGCCGCCATGACAACCAAACATTACACTATCACCGGATTCTTCACCAAGAAATTCTTGCTCTCTTGCGTCTCTCAAAGACAACAGGAAGTGTAAGTAACAAGAATGGTAAAATTAATACATAGCATTAAAAATCTTCCGTATGAAGAAGGATTGAACTCCCTTAAATTACATTCACTTGTAATTGAAGAATGAGGGGAGACATGATCGAGGTGTATAAGAGGAAGAAGATTAGTTAAGACTTGCAAAATCGTAATGATACGATTGCAAAAAAAAAAAAAACGGTACGGATGGGGACTTGAGCTAGAGTTCGTCACGGCCACGCTGGCGGGAGATTCATCTGTAAAAACTTGCATTTGTGGTCACAGTGGTGGCCCATGCTAACCTCCTTATGGTGTATATATATACCTAGTTGGTTGAATCTTATTGTATCCAGCTGGCCCAGTGGCTTACGCACTGGCCTGGAGTTTTACGACTCTCTTGCCGCGAGTTCAATTCCCCCCCAAAGTGTCGTTGTTTATATCAGTCAAGTTTACCCTCTTACTTGTATAAAGACGTATGAATGTTGAGGGAAAATTAATGTTTACTGTCTTGTATAATGAATGAATCTTGAGAGAAATTAATGTTTACTGTCTTACTTGTATAAGGACGTACGACTGTCGAGGGGAAAAAACACGAACGCATTCACTTAGGACACAATTACTGAAGACGCTTTGGTCCTTGGGTCTTGATCACTTCAAAATCATCTGCATTTAAAGTGATCAAGTCCAAGGACCGTCTAAATTAAAGGTGTCCGTTACCCCCTAAGTTGACGGCAGCCATTTGCCTCCTTGCTACTCTTAACTGTTATTGTATCTAATACATTCTCATGAGTCGTGACCTCGACAGAGGCTGAGAGCGTCGTGGAGGAACCATCACCTTTCATCATGGTAATTTACGACCCGCCCACCATGAGGGCGTATGTGGTCGAGGGCGAAACGTTCACTCTCTCCTGCGATGCTTACGGACACCCCGCCCCTACCGTCCTTTGGCGTCGTCAGGTATGTTTATTATTATTATCATTATTATTATTATTATTATTATTATTATTATTATTATTATTATTATAATTAAGGAGTACTGCAGTAGGCTGGCCTACTGGCCTATGCCAGACAGATCGTAATCACACCCAGCATTACTCGGATCCAGGAAAAGGAGTCACAGGAAAAAAGTTACAGGAAAAAAGTCACAGGAAAAAAAAGGTCACATAAAAAGTCAACCTAACCTAACCTAAATTATGGTATTTAAATAAAATGTGACTTTTTTTCCAGTGACTTTTGTCCTAGCCAAAATTGTGACTTATTTTCTGTGACTTATTTTTCGGACACCCATTACTCATGTACCTTACTAGTGTACACAGGTACACTTGTACCTGCATAACTTGCTCGTGTACCTGTGCAACCTAGTTTTAAAGCTACACAAAGTTCTTGCCTTAATAACACTACTTGGTAGGTTGTTCCACTTATCTACAACTCTATTGCCAAACAAGTGCTTTCCTTTATCATTTCTTAATCTATATTACTTTCTTTTTCACTTGTACGCTTCAGTTATATCTTCTCTATTTCTGTGAATTTCCAAGGAGTGTAAATTCTGTGCCCTCAGCCTATCTTCGTAGAAGAGATTTCTTACTATGTATTTGGGATTAAGAACCCATTTTCTTTATCGTTCTCTAATGTGGTTACGAAAATTGAAGCGTAGCCTTGGGATTTCTATTATTTATAGATTTTTATGACAATAAATGGCGTTGAAGTGTAGCCTTGGGATTTCTGTTATCTATAGATTTTTATGACAATAGATGGCGTTGAAGTGTAGCCTTGGGATTTCTGTTATTTATAGATTTTTATGACAATAGATGGCGTTGAAGTGTAGCCTTGGGATTTCTGTTATTTATAGATTTTTATGACAATAGATGGCGTTGAAGTGTAGCCTTGGTATTTCTGTTATTTATAGATTTTTATGACAATAGATGGTGTTGAAGTGTAGCCTTGGGATTTCTGTTATTTATAGATTTTTATGACAATATATGGCGTTGAAGTGTAGCCTTGGGATTTCTGTTATTTATAGATTTTTATATTAATCCAGGCTAAGATTTGTGGTTAAGTGTGGTTAAGCTTTATATTATTCAGTTTGTAGATATAAAGACACGCAGGCACCACATAAAACATTTAATTAGGAGCCGTTTCGCCCTTTTGGGGTAAGAGCTTTATCAGTCCAATACAGAGTATGGACAAACTCTGAAAATATAGTGGACAGAGATCAGGTGACTTCAGCGGGGGTCAGTTCCAGCAAGGTCAAGCCCTGGAACGTGAGTCATCTGTTTGTGTGGTGGAGTAGAATTAATTTAAGAAGCAAACCTGATATGCTAATACAGTTCATGAGACTTAGACCACCACGTCGGATACTGCGATCAGGGCAGTCGCGAGACAATGTCGCTTGTACAAATTCTTAACCTTTAAATCGAATCTGGCGTCTTTTCATTTCATTAGGTGTGTTTTTTGTGTTATGTTGCTGGTGTTCTCTCACTCGCTGGTCTAGATTTCTGTCAGTTCTGTCGTACCTTGTCGTAACCGTCGTACGGGACGACATGCACACCTGCGATGATTTCACGTGTGATAAAAGGTTTGAAAACCAACAAGTTGAAGATTGAGACACTTATGCAACATACGGGAATCTTTAGTAAGGAAACGTTTCGCCACGCAGTGGCTTCATCAGTCCAATACAAAGCAAAGAGGGGTAAGGAGATGGTAAATTAGACACATATGCAACACTTGGGTATCTTTATTGAGGAAACGTTTCGCCACACAGTGGCTTCATCAGTCCATACAAAGGAGAATCGTGAAGAACAGGAGGAGTGTGAGATTGTCAGTCCTCAATCTTGAGTCGATGTTGTCAGTCCATCAATCTTGAATAGAATAACAGCATATGAGCAGAGGAAGATTATATACTGTAGACAGGAGAGGTGCAGCAGTTGTAGGAGGTGTCACATTTGTTCTACTTCCACATTGAACAAATGTGACACCTCCTACAACTGCTGCACCTCTCCTGTCTCAGTATATAACTCCTCTGCTCATATGCTGTTATTCTATTCAAGATTGATGGACTGACAACATCGACTCAAGATTGAGGGACTGACAACCTCACACTCCTCCTGTTCTTCACGATTCTCCTTTGTATGGACTGATGTAGCCACTGTGTGGCGAAACGTTTCCTCAATAAAGATACCCAAGTGTTGCATAGTGTCTAATTTACCAACTCGTCTGTTCTCTGAACCATTCATTCACAGGGGTAAGGAGAGGAGGAGTTTGAGGTAATCAGTCCCTCAGCCTGGAATCGATGTGTTGTTAGGTAAGACACATATGCAACAGTTAGGTATCTTTATTTCGAAACGTTTCGCCCACACAGTAGGCTTCTTCAGTCGAGTACAGAAAAATATTAGAAGCAGAAGAGATGTGAAGACGATGTGACCAGTCCATCACCCTTGGAATCGATGTGTTCAGAAGAAGCCACGGTGGGGCGAAACGTTTCCTTAATAAAGGTTCCCATATGTTGCATAAGGGACTCAATCTTCATGATTTTTAGTGTTCTGGCTGGTCTCTGCTGTGTCCCTGAAGGGAGACGACGTGCAGGTGGCCATACTCATTTTGTGGTGCAGGAGTAACTAAGTCACAGTGTTTACCTCCACAACAGGAAACACGATACAGAACACAAAGACACATTACAGTGACTGGAACAATACATCAATAACCCGGTATAATGCCATCCTTTGACAACGTTTCGTCCACATAATGAGATTTATCAAGTCACAAACATGTTGTCTATGTTCACCCATCTGTAAAATAGGTACCTGGGTGTTAGTGGACTGGTGTGGGTCACATCCTGGGACAAAACTGTCCTAATTTACGGAAATGCTCAGCATAACAAGGGGCTTTCTATATAGTAGTATGTCATTGATGTCAGCTATGGTCTGTATACCTTGTACATGTACTGGTAGTAATTAATACGATGCGGTGGGGATGTCTTCCTCAGTCAGAGACGAAGTGTGGAAGAAAATGGTGACGTGAGAAAAATTGGAAACTGTGGTTATATGTTTCTTCGAGTAATTGAAGACATAATATTCTAAAATGAAAATTAGACACATGTACAACATCTGGGTATCTTTATTTGTAGACGTTTTACCATCCAGTAACTTTATCATTATAATTCATGGAGATACGTAATGGGAGGACTGTACTCAATTGTATTTATAAAGCCACCGCAGGGCGAAACGTCTACAAATAAAGGTACCCACATGTTGCATATGTGTCTAATTCTTCACTGCTTGGCTTTATGATGGGGATTTATAGGGCCACCGACAGCTTACGCCGTATCGAGTAGCACACACTACCTGTCTTTCATGTGTGTGTCTGTGTACAGAACGAGGACCAGGTGCTGAGTGAGGGCCCGACGCTACACCTTGTCAACATCAGGGGGAAGACGCTGGCTACTACTTCTGCTCTGCCTCCAATGGTGTCCTAGATCCCCAGGAGCGAGCCTTTTACCTCCAGGTCAAGTGTAAGTACTACATTATTGTTTCACGAAATACTGATTCCATGTGAGTTATTTAGCGCAGAAGTTAGCTAAGGTTTTAGAGTAAGTCTTTCTTACCAAGAACTTCTAAGTTAATTTAGGCTTTCTGACAGTCTTAAAGATGTATATATATATATATATATATATATATATATATATATATATATATATATATATATATATATATATATATATATATATATATATATATATACTACCACCACCACCCTTTCCTCTCACTACTCGTCCTGGTGTCAGCAGATGTGTGGGTGGAGGCTGAGGTCAGCAAGGTGGTAGTAGCCAGCGAGGAGCGGAGAGCCCTGCTGACCTGCCAGATCAAAGGTCATCCCAAGCCCAAGGTCAGTCACCCTCGTCTCTCCATGAGGTAGGTTAGTCACTCTTATCTAAAACCTCCATTAGGTAGGTTAGTCACCCTTATCTAAAACCTCCATTAGGTAGGTTAGTCACTCTTATCTAAAACCTCCATTAGGTAGGTTAGTCACTCTTATCTAAAACCTCCATTAGGTAGGTTAGTCACTCTTATCTAAAACCTCCATTAGGTAGGTTAGTCACTCTTATCTAAAACCTCCATTAGGTAGGTTAGTCACCCTTACCTAAAACCTCCATTAGGTAGGTTAGTCACCCTTATCTAAAACCTCCATTAGGTAGGTTAGTCACTCTTATCTAAAACCTCCATTAGGTAGGTTAGTCACCCTTATCTAAAACCTCCATTAGGTAGGTTAGTCACTCTTATCTAAAACCTCCATTAGGTAGGTTAGTCACTCTTATCTAAAACCTCCATTAGGTAGGTCAGTCACTCTTATCTAAAACCTCCATTAGGTAGGTTAGTAACCCTTATCTTGACCTTCCACTAGATAGGTAAGTTACAGAATGAATCTAATTAGGAAATAAAGGAAGAAAATAGGTTTAGGGAGAGATCATGCTCAATTAAATAGGTAATTTATTGTACACAGTTCTACATTTCATTCAGGGGAAAAAACCCTGTAAAAAGTGCCATAAAGAGAGACCAGAAAATGTTTCTGAACATTAGAAATCAAACTCAAAAAGGAGACAGAAATGAAAGTGAGAGTTTCCATATTTTGACCTTTTTTTTATTGTCCCATGTGGGTTGGCTGCTTCCATTGACAAGTGTTCCTTTAACTTTGACCATAAGAACATAAGGAGGAACACTGCAGGAGGCCTACTGGCCCATACTAGGCAAGTCCTTCTCAAACCCAAATCCACTAACAAAAATATCTACCCAGCCCATTTTCAATGCCTACCCGAGGAATAAGCCTGGTTGATCAGCCCTGATCCACCGGGAGGCCTGGTCGTGGACCGGGCCGCGGGGGCGCTGATCCCCGGAATACCCTTCAGGTAGACTCCAGGTAACCCTATTAACTCAGGTACAAGTCCCACTTAAATCCAACCCCTCTCACTCATGTACTTGTTGTTTCAACATTTACAAACTTGCTGTAGTTTGACAGACGTCAGTTTTGACTTAAATTTTGCAGGTCAAGTTACCTGAAGGAACATTACTGTTGAAGAAGTGTAATGTTGTGTGTGTGTGATTTCAGGTGACCTGGTACACTGACGAGGGACCTGTATATAACGATACCAAACATTACTTCTTCTCCAAGGACGACCTCCACTACCTCCAGGTAATACCTTCATTACTACCTCCTTAAATGTAATATCCCACACTGTGTAATATCCCTCACCCCCTGTAAACCTAGACAAACCCATTAATGTTATCTTGTGAGGGATAATTAGCGTAATAACTGTACCTTAATGGGAGGTGCTACTTCATTTGACCAGAAAAAAAGATATTTGTATCAAGTTAAATTTTCTGTACCTATTTCATTGCAATATAGAAAATCTGGGAAGGTCATGCAGCTGCCTTCAAGCAAGGCATGTGAACGTGCAACGTAAATTGCAGTCCTAATTCAGGAAATCGTAATAACACGGGTGGGAACGGGTGGGATTTGAACCTGTGGCAGGGGAGTCTCTTGGGGTAATGTCAGTTCTCAGGTCCCCTGAGAACTGACACTTGTGCAACATTTGGCAATTCTTAATGTGGAAACGTTTCGCCACGCACTGGTTTCTTCAGTTCAGTGCAGAGAAAGGTGAAAGATGAGGAGGAGGAGGAGGAGTTTGAGGTAATCAGTCCCTTAGCCTTGAGTCGGTGTGTCCAGTACATCAAACTTGATGGCAGTGCTTACAGACGAGGCAGCATAATTACAGGGAACATCATTCCAAAGATTATTCTTGTCGTTTGCTGTGACACGTGATGGTTCTTGTACGTTGATTTATGTCACTCAGCGTCACAAAAGCTTCGGTGTAAATAGATGGACTCTTGTATAAGAGGTTCCAGTTGTACAATGTATGAAAAACTATTTGTAACCTCAAGCTGATCCTGTCCTCAAGCTGATCCTGTCCTCAAGCTGATCCTGTCCTCAAGCTGATCCTGTCCTCAAGCTGATCCTGTCCTCAAGCTGATCCTGTCCTCAAGCTGATCCTGTCCTCAAGCTGATCCTGTCCTCAAGCTGATCCTGTCCTCAAGCTGATCCTGTCCTCAAGCTGATCCTGTCCTCAAGCTGATCCTGTCCTCAAGCTGATCCTGTCCGCTGATCCTGTCCTCAAGCTGATCCTGTCCTCAAGCTGATCCTGTCCTCAAGCTGATCCTGTCCTCAAGCTGATCCTGTCCTCAAGCTGATCCTGTCCTCAAGCTGATCCTGTCCTCAAGCTGATCCTGTCCTCAAGCTGATCCTGTCCTCAAGCTGATCCTGTCCTCAAGCTTTCAAAGCTTTTATCATTTTGTTGATATGGCATAATGGTATGAATGATATAAATGATATACTGGTATAAATGATATACTGGTATAAATGGTATACTGGTATAAATGGTATAATGGTATAAATGATATAATGGTATAAATGGTACAATGGTATGAATGGTAAAAATGTTATACTGGTATAAATGGTATACTAGTATAAATGGTATACTGGTATAAATGGTATAATGGTATAAATGGTATAATGGTATAAATTGTATAAATGGTATAATGGTATAAATGGTATAATGGTATAAATTGTATAAAATGTAATTTTGTAGCTTCAAATTCCTCTTGGCTTCAGAAGGAGTAATCAATAGTTACCATCATGACCATAATTTTTAAAGGGGTGGAGGGTTAAGCCAGTGGAAGGCCTCGGTCAGATGACCAAAAGCTCCAGCTGTGGGTCATCACATGACTGAGACCCACGTTAGGAAACACTTGTCCTGTTTCCTGATAATCCTTACCTAACGTAACCTAACGTAACGTAACGTAACCTAACCTAACCTTCAGAAAAGGTGAATTATTTAGTTGTCTCAGTCTTTTTATTTCTCCAAAACTTTCGTTTATAACGTTGAAACGTCTCATCCGATCGGCTTCAAACTTACAACGCTAGTGTGCAGTAATTACAGAAAGTTTCATGCAAATAGGAAGGGCGACCGATGCTTCTTTAGGCAGACTTTAAATTACCTAATTTAGTATTTAACCATGTATTATACCTACATTTAATATTACTGAAAACACATTAATATTTCTGAAAGTACATTTATATTGCTAATATATTTAATATTATATTGGTATGTGAAGGTGTACTCTGGTTAATTTAATATAGAACAATTCAATACTAATCTCTCTTCATGCTTGACGGTAGAGGAGGCTGGGCTTGTAGGATGTAGGGGAAGCGGAGATACAGTATCCAATCGCTCAGCGCTTAATAAACATGTAGTTATCGCTATCATTTGCCACTTATTGGGGTATATAGAGATATACAGTATAATAACCTATGTGATATGTCAAGGTATCTTATTAATGAAAATAAAATGCCAGATATTCTAAGCAAATTTCTTAAATTTACCTGTAATAGATAAGTAAACTGTAGATATAAATCCAGATGTATTGATGTTAACTCTTTATGGGCCTAGTTCCTAGGCCTATTGTGTATCCATATGCTCTTGCACTACCATCCACAGGATGGATATGAGGTGCACAAACTAGCCACTACCATCCACAGGATGGATATGAGGTGCACAAACTAGCCACTACCATCGACAGGATGTATATGAGGTGCACAAACTATCCACTACCATCCCCAGGATGGATATGAGGTCCACAAACTATCCACTACCATCCCCAGGATGGATATGAGGTCCACAAACTATCCACTACCATCCCCAGGATGGATATGAGGTGCACAAACTATCCACTACCATCCACAGGATGGATATGAGGTCCACAAACTAGCCACTACCATCCACAGGATGGATATGAGATACACAAACTAGCCAATTCCATCCACAGGATGTATATGAGATGCACAAACTAGCCACTACCATACACAGGATGTATATGAGGTGCACAAACTATCCACTACCATCCACAGGATGGATATGAGGTGCACAAACTAACCACTACCATCCCCAGGATGGATATGAGGTGCACAAACTAGCCACTACCATCCCCAGGATGGATATGAGGTGCACAAACTATCCACTACCATCCACAGGATGGATATGAGGTGCACAAACTAGCTACTACCATCCCCAGGATGGATATGAGGTGCACAAACTAGCCACTACCATCCCCAGGATGGATATGAGATGCACAAACTAGCCACTACCATCCACAGGATGGATATGAGGTGCACAAACTAGCCACTACTATCCCCAGGATGGATATGAGGTGCACAAACTAGCCACTACCATCCACAGGATGGATATGAGGTGCACAAACTAGCCACTACCATCCACAGGATGGATATGAGGTGCACAAACTATCCACTACCATCCACAGGATGTATATGAGGTTCACAAACTATCCACTACCATCCACAGGATGGATATGAGGTGCACAAACTAGCCACTACCATCCAAAGGATGGATATGAGATGCACAAACTAGCCACTACCATCTACAGGATGTATATGAGATGCACAAAAAAGCCACTACAATACACAGGATGTATATGAGGTGCACAAACTAGCCACTACTATCCACAGGATGGATATGAGGTGCACAAACTAGCCACTACCATCCACAGGATGGATATGATGTGCACAAACTAGCCACTACCATACACAGGATGGATATGAGGTGCACAAACTATCCACTACCATCCACAGGATGTATATGAGGTGCACAAACTATCCACTACCATCCACAGGATGGATATGAGGTGCACAATTTAGCCACTACCATCCACAGGATGGATATGAGATGCACAAACTAGCCACTACCATCCACAGGATGTATATGAGATGCACAAACTAGCCACTACCATCCACAGGATGGATATGAGGTGCACAAACTAGCCACTACCATACACAGGATGGATATGAGAGACACAATAAACTAGCCACTACCATCCACAAGATGGATATGAGGTGCACAAACTAGCCACTACCATCCCCAGGATGGATATGAGGTGCACAAACTAGCCACTACCATCCCCAGGATGGATATGAGGTGCACAAACTAGCCACTACCATCCCCAGGATGGATATGAGGTGCACAAACTATTCACTACCATCCACAGGATGGATATGAGGTGCACAAACTAGCCACTACCATCCACAGGATGGATATGAGATGCACAAACTAGCCACTACCATCCACAGGATGTATATGAGATGCACAAACTAGCCACTACCATACACAGGATGTATATGAGGTGCACAAACTAGCCACTACCATCCACAGGATGTATATGAGGTGCACAAACTATCCACTACCATCCACAGGATGGATATGAGGTGCACAAACTATCCACTACCATCCACAGGATGTATATGAGGTGCACAAACTATCCACTACCATACACAGGATGGATATGAGGTGCACAAACTATCCACTACCATCCACAGGATGTATATGAGGTGCACAAACTAGCCACTACCATACACAGGATGGATATGAGGTGCACAAACTATCCACTACCATCCACAGGATGTATATGAGGTGCACAAACTATCCACTACCATCCACAGGATGGATATGAGGTGCACAATTTAGCCACTACCATCCACAGGATGGATATGAGATGCACAAACTAGCCACTACAATCCACAGGATGTATATGATATGCACAAACTAGCCACTACCATCCACAGGATGTATATGAGATGCACAAACTAGCCACTACCATCCACAGGATGTATATGAGATGCACAAACTAGCCACTACCATCCACAGGATGGATATGAGGTGCACAAACTAGCCACTACCATCCACAGGATGGATATGAGGTGCACAAACTAGCCACTACCATCCACAGGATGTATATGAGATGCACAAACTATCCACTACCATCCACAGGATGGATATGAGGTGCACAAACTATCCACTACCATCCACAGGATGGATATGAGGTACACAAACTATCCACTACCATCCACAGAATGTATATGAGGTGCACAAACTAGCCACTACCATCCACAAGATGTATATGAGGTGCACAAACTATCCACTACCATCCACAGGATGGATATGAGGTGCACAAACTATCCACTACCATCCACAGGATGGATATGAGGTGCACAAACTAGCCACTACCATCCACAGGACGGATATGAGAGACACAATAGACTAGCCACTACGTCGGCAAAATCTTTGAATCTACTGACGACACTCAGTTTCCAAGAACGGTTACTGAGCGAGGAATTCAGACAGACGAATTGCCGGAAAAACAGTGTGTTTTAGTCACCCTTAATCTTCCTCGATTGCGTCGAGAATACGCTACCTACATCCTTTTTCTCACGCACGTTTGAGTTTCGTAAGTAGCCACGACACTGTCTTAAGATGGTAGTTGTTTTAACAGAAGCCGTCTCACACCGAGTCAGGGTGGCCCAAAAAGAAAGAAATACTTTCATCATCATTCACACTATCACTGCCTTTGCAGAGGCATGCAGATATGATAGTTCAGATGTCACTCCAACCAGCAAATATCCCAAACCCCTCCTTAAAGTGCAGGCATTGTATTTCCCACCTCCAGGACTCAAGTCCGGCTAACCGATTTCCCTGAATCCCTTCACAAAATATTACCCTGCTTACACTCCAACAGCTCGTCAGGTCCCACTCACTCCTATTTAACACGCTCACACATGCCTGCTGTATGTCCAAGCCCTTTGCACACAAAACCTCTTTTACCCCCTCCCTCCATCCTTTCCTAGGACGACCCCTACCCCTCTTTCCCTCTACTATAGATTTATACACCCTCCAAGGCATCCTATTTTCTCTATCCACTCTAAATGACCAAATTACCTCAACAAACCCTCCTCAGCTCTCTGAATAATACTTTTTGTAACTCCACATCTCCTCCTAATTTCCACACTACTAATTTTCTGCATAATATTTGCACCACACATTGCCCTTAGACACGACATCTCCACTGCCTCCAGCCTCCTATTGTAACCAGGTGGCCCAGTGGCTAACACGTCGGTCTGGAGTTTTACGCATCACCGCGAATTCAATCCCCGTCCGTGCCGTGGTCTAACTACACGAGGTTAATTAAGATTGCATATCACCTGGTCGCCACCAGTCAAGAATACACTGAGAGATAAACCTCTCGGTGTGTATACAATGAGAGATATGCGTATCTCGGTTTGTATACAGTGAGAGAGACACTCACTTAGTGTATATATAATGAGAAACAAACACTTCTCGTTGTGTATGTATCCTGCAACTGTATTCACAATTTACGCAATATTTAACCTTCAGTGAAGGCAACTAACTCACTGCACTGCCATGGCAGCAGTGCCGTCCAGCACTTCGTCCCTCACTACTCCACAAAACTGTATTGTTTCTAAGGATTTAGCCACAGCACTCAAATATAGTCAGTTTATCCTGACATCCTTATCCTACCTACCGGACCAACTGTGTCCATCACAGTTGGTCTATTATTATTATTATTATTATTATTATTATTATTATTATTATTATTATTATTATTATTATTATTATTATTATTATTATAATTATTATTATTATTATTATTCATTGGGAAATGGTAAAAGAGTGAGGTTCGACCTAAGTAAGGGAAGGTTGGGTAAAATTCCCCGCATCAAGAGCCCCTAACAGGCATCAAGGAACCTCCCTTAAGGGGTGAAATCCCCCCTTCCCCTGACAGCACTGTCATGCAGAACGAGAAGGCTGCATAAACCACAAATTTCCTGTTCGCCCCAAGGCCACTAAGTCGGTGGCCGACAGGTAAATTCATGAAATAGTAATATGACGTATCGGAGAGGTTTAAAAATACACCTACAGCAAAAAAAGAGGACTTTAATTCGTACCCTTCACGCACAGGAGGCTTTATGAGGAGTTGGTAAAGCCTCAGGTAGGCAAGGAGTCGTAATTAAAGCAAGCCTATCTTGGCTATTTGTGTCTAGCCTACCAGGTAAATGTGTGACCTTTCCCATCGTGGGAACTTGTTAAATTGGTTTTGAAGCAACAAGTGATGGTACCGGGTTTCATTTGGGCAAATTTTCACTCTGTGTAGAGCTTTATCAAGTCATGCTTCACTCTGTGTATAGCTTTATCAAGACATGGTTCACTCTGTGTAGAGCTTTATCAAGTCATAAGACTTGGTAATAATTTGATAAAAGTCTGGCCCTTCTAAGGCTGGGTCTTCAACAAGTGTCTCTTCTGCAGTATTACCAGGTAGCAGGTCCTTCAGATCTAGTGTTCCTTGAATATTCTTCAGAATAAACGTCTTAATTTCATTTCTTATCAAAATACCTATAGTATACCCGTTCAATATAGTTTTTGTAAATGGTTTCCGACCCTCGTAGATCGAATCACATACCTCTGTGGAGTGTCCACCCATTTGTTCTGTGGGCCCCCTATGATTCGACGGGATCACTATTTGTTCTCCGTCGGAGTCTCCAAGAGCATCATCGTCTGCCCTTCCGAAGTGCTTTGGGTGTTGAGCAGAAACACAAGGGAGCTTTTACAGAGGCCACTGGGATATATATTTTAAGCAATCAAAGAGTTAGGGTTATAGTGAGGGTAAATATAAGAGCGTTCCAGAGGGAGAAAATTAGGTGACGCTTAAACACAACGGACCTAATATATAAAAGGGCACAAGCAAGGTAGCAGGAACTAACAGGAAGGCGAGGGCAAACAGGTAAACAAATAAATATAAGAAATAAGTTGCTAAAAAACAGGCTTTTTTCGAGACAACATTTCACTCAATAGACTTATATCAAACTCTACACACGGCAAAACATTGTTCCAAGAAATATTGTTGTGTAACGTTCGCTCATTTTACATGAATGTCGGCAGTACCTCATGTGAGGCCGAGCAGAGAAGGAATAACAGAAAAGGACGAATAATTTAGACAAGCACGGCAGAATCCGGGGCTAGGAACCCACCACGGTTGGCTAATTTCAGAAGCGACAAAAAGCCGTAAAGGAAGGACTTGCGGAACACCAGCTCCATCAAGGTCTCGCATACTGCCCTCATGACATGCAGAATAGAATACTAAGTACCGATACGTATCATACACTTGATACACAATACACACTTGATACATTTACTATCGTAGCTTATGCTGGTGTTGTATCGCGATGGTGTTTGATGGGCAATAAATTCATAGTCTTTCCCTCACTTATAGCTGGAAAACATGACACCTTCAGCTCTAGGGGACTATAAGTGCCAGGCTCGCAACCAGGCACGGCAAGACAGTGCCACCATCACCGTAGAGGCCACCCCTGGTCCCGTCCAGGTGCTGGAGGCCTCACCTACATCCACCTATGGCCTCTACAACATCACCTGGGAGGTAGAGAGCCTAACGCCTGTAGATCACTACTTCGTCTCTTACAATCAAGTGAGTTCCTGTAGTGAGATCAGGCGAGTCCACTGAAATTAGATAAACAATATACTACTACTACTTCTACTACTATTAATAATAATAATAATAATAATAATAGTAACTTGGCGTTGGTACAGGAAGGTAGAAGTGAGGTGGAAAGAAGGACTGTGAGCGCCACACCACAGATAAACAGAAGTGGTACCCACTACACAGAGAGTACCCTGTTGGACCTCACCCCAGGGATCACGTACCACCTGACGGTGCGGGCCGTGGCCATTGGGCACCTTCCAGGTCCTCCCATGGAAGAAAATTTCTTCTTTACAGCCTCTGACCCAGCTTCCTCCCGTGAGTCTTAAAACTTATGTTTTCTAAAAAACAAATCCGTTGTTGTTTTCTGGAGAAATGTTATGATAAACCTAAACGATTTACATGTGACATCACTCTAAGAGAATTATATATGACATCCTAAGAGTCTTGCATGTGACATCATCCTAAGAGTCTTACATGTGACATCATCCTAAGAGTCTTACATGTGACATCATTCTAAGAGTCTTACATGTGACATCATCCTAAGAGTCTTACATGTGACATCATCCTAAGAGTCTTACATGTGACATCACTCTAAGAGAATTACATATGACATCCTAAAAGTCTTACATGTGACATCATCCTAAGAGTCTTACATGTGACATCATCCTAAGAGTCTTACATGTGACATCATCCTAAGAGTCTTATATGTGACATCACTCTAAGAGAATTACATATGACATCCTAAAAGTCTTACATGTGACATCATCCTAAGAGTCTTACATTTGACATCATCCTAAGAGTCTTACATGTGACATCATCCTAAGAGTCTTACATGTGACATCATTCTAAGAGTCTTACATGTGACATCCCACTAAGAGTCTTACATGTGACATCCTAAGAGTCTTATATGTGACATCATCCTAAGAGTCTTACATGTGACATCATTCTAAGAGTCTTACATGTGACATCCATCTAAGAGTCTTACATGTGACATCCTAAGAGTCTTACATGTGACATCATCCTAAGAGTCTTACATGTGACATCATTCTAAGAGTCTTACATGTGACATCATTCTAAGAAACTAACAGGTGACATCCCCCTAAGAGTCGGGACCTGGAATCTAAGAGTCTTACTGTCATCTCCTCTAAAAGTCTTGGACATCAGTGCGTAAGCATAAGTGTCACAGGGACACATTCAAAAGGAAACTAGGGAATCTGCAGATGAAAGAGTACGGGACACTGAAGGTAGGAAGTAGGACACATGAAGTAGTTAGGGAAAATGCGGGTAGGTAAGCAGGGTAATGAAGGGGAGAGGGACACATGAAGGTAGGGAGAGTAGGGAAACATGAAGGTAGGGAGAGTAGGGAAACATGAAGGTAGGGAGAGTAGGGACACATGAAGGTAGGGAGAGTAGGGACACATGAAGGTAGGGAGAGTAGGGATACATGAAGGTAGGGAGAGTAGGGACACATGGAGGTAGGGAGAGTAGGGAAACATGAAGGTAGGGAGAGTAGGGACACATGAAGGTAGGGAGAGTAGGGACACATGGAGGTAGGGAGAGTAGGGAAACATGAAGGTAGGGAGAGTAGGGACACATGAAGGTAGGGAGAGCAGGGATACATGAAGGGAGGGAGAGTAGGGACACATGGAGGTAGGGAGAGTAGGGACACATGAAGGTAGGGAGAGCAGGGATACATGAAGGGAGGGAGGGTAGGGACACATGGAGGTAGGGAGAGTAGGGACACATGAAGGTAGGGAGATTAGGGACACATGAAAGTAGGTAGAGTACGGATACATGAAGGTAGGAAGAGTAGGGACACATGAAGGGAGGGAGAGTAGGGACACATGAAGGCAGGGAGAGTAGGGACACATGGAGGTAGGGAGAGTAGGGACACATGAAGGTAGGGAGAGTAGGGACACATGAAGGTAAGTAGATTAGGGATACATGAAGGTAGAGAGAGTAGGGACACATGAAGGTAGGGAGAGCAGAGACACATGCAGGTTTAGGGCTCCCTTATAATAATAATAATAATAATAATAATAATAAAAATATAAATAATAATAATAATAATAACAAAACAACAACCACAATAATAATAATAATAATAATAATTTTACCCCTTTCCACTTAGATCCTCATCGTGTGGGCCAACAGGGATACCTGTGACTAGCTTCGAGGTTGTTTCTATTGTTGACTGCCTGTTCAACGAGGCTGTTGCTGTTGGCGACCTTCTGCCACCCATCCAACGACAGGGTATTTGAGAGCTGAATTTGGCATTATGGGCGGTGGCACTGTATTTAGTGTAGTGTAGCGCACTGTATTTGGGTGTGTCACTCTATCTTGGGGGTGGCACTGAACCTGGGGGGTGGCACTGTACTTAGGGGTACGTTGCTGTCTTCTGTGCTATCCAGTCTACTATCGACAGTTGATGCATTAGACACATGTAGAACACTTGGTCATCTTTACTGGCTTCATCAGTCCTAAACAAAGACGAATGGTGAAGATCGGGAGTTTGAGGTAATCAGTTGTATTTGCGGGGGTCAAGGTTTAGCTCTTGGCCCAATATTTTAACCTCAAAAACTGGTTGGTGTGTACTGGTTGCTGGCCCCCCCGGGCCATATCGTACGTATCATTTACGCTGTGTATGAAATATATGCCCTCATGGGCATCACCACCTATTGTAAATTTAAAAATACCTTTTATATTTACATGAGATTTATATATGTACATTAAATTTACATCATATATTTACATTAGATTTACATAAATATATTTCGATGAGATTTACATAAATATAAATACATGAGATTTACATAATATATTTACATATGATTTACATATTTTTACACGAGATTTACATATTTACTTGGGATTTGCATAAATATGTTTAAAACAATATTATAATTATTAATAGTGTGTTAGTTTAGAAAATAGGATAGGAATTAAATAGAAAAAATCCATTGTGCCATTGTGACCCCCTGCTGTATTCTTGACTTATACATCTACATAATGCATGATAGTCCTTAAGCTAGATAATACACGATAGTCTTTAATCTAGATAGAAGAAGATAGTTCTCAGTAGATAGTCTGAGAACGGACTTACTAGTCTTCTACTGTCTGTCTTTCCCATGTACTCTTATATACTCAAATGTACTATGTAATTATATGTACTATCATGTATACCCATGTACTTCCATGTACTGTACTATCATGTACACCCATGTACTCCTATGTACTATCATGTACACCCATGTACTCCTATGTACTACAATGTACACCTGCGTACACCTGTATATTATACCGAGAATGGTATATATTATCGAAAAGTTGATGAGTAAGTCACATGTTTAACACCTGCTGCCTCCTGAAGAAGCTTATTGTGTGGGCGAAACGTTTCAACAATAAAGATACGCAACTGTTGCACATGTGTCTCACTCATCTGTTCCTATGTACTACAATGTACTAATCTTTGGCTTACTCCAGCCAGGGACGGATCTATGAGACTTCAGCTTCAGGGCCCCTAATCCCGGAGGGGCCCCCACACATGCTTGCTGGAAGTCCAAGCCCCTCGCCCACAAAACCTCCTTTACCCCTTCCCTCCAACCTTTTCTAGGACGACCCCTACCCCGCCTTCCTTCCCCTGCAGATTTATACGCTCTCCAAGTCATTCTACTTTGATCCATTCTCTCTAAATGACCAAACCACCTCAACAACCCCTATTTAATCCACATTTCTTAAAAATTTGGGGTCTATTGTATGAGAAGGGGTTGTGAAGGGGCCCCCCGTAACAGTTCAAGCTTCAGGGCCCCAAAAATGTAGATCCGCCACTGACTCCAACCACAGTATAAATTTATATCTTAAAAATAAGCACTATATAAAATTGTGAATTACACTGTATTACACTGAGACGAGAGTCTGACACGACGCTGTACGACACTGTCAGCGTCGTACAGCATTCGTGTGTGATATTAGTGTCAGATATAGAATTAGTTTTAGAGATATTTTTTTTTTATATTAAGAAAATACTCGAGAGTGTGTGAGAAAAACCTCTTAAAATTCTCTTGAAGTGGTCAGGCCACTTAACCTTTTTGATGCCTCTTATTTATTACCTATCTACGACCTTTCTTGCCTCTCTTATCTCTCTCTCTTTTAACACAGGGTTTTACAAGGTTATATTCAGTGTTTATTTACAAGCTAAGAGCTGTTACCCTCATCATTATCATCATCATCTCTCTCTCTCTCTCTCTGTCTCTCTTTCTCTCTCTCTCTCCTGTCTACCCATCTTCCTTACCTCTTTCTTCCCGTCTACCCACAACCTTTCTTGGTGTTCTCTCCCCCCTCCCCCTCCCCATTTCTTGCCATCCACCTTGTAATAACAAATAACAAAATTACTTTCCTGTGAGCCAGTAAATCCCAGATAAGGTCTTGTATATTTAATAAAGATGTGAAATATTTTGTTAGTCGGTTTTTATTGGCCTTCCACGACAACTTACTTTTATAAAGCTTTAACTTATTAAAAGTTTCTATTTTATTAATAAGAGGATCAGCTCTGTGTATTATATATATATATATATATATATATATATATATATATATATATATATATATATATATATATATATATATATATATATATATATATATATATATATATATATATAAACATATAGGTGTGTGTGTGTGTGTGTGTGTATGTGATGATGTATTTAAGTGCTAAGACATTGGGTATATGTAACTATTTTTTCTTATATATTGCAGTCAGTTCCCTGAAATAATCTGATGATATGGGATTCGAAGAAAAGCACACCGGGTGTCTTCTATCTCTATGTTGTCTTAATTTTTAGTGCGGCATCGAGGGCTGTGTTCGTATGACCTCCAGACTTTACGAGCTGAGAGCTAATAAGGGATATCTGGTGGCCTTCGTTTGCAGAATCGACGCGTATCTCATGCACTGAGGTCCGTGGTTCGATTCCCGGTACGGGTGGAAACACTGAGGCGTGTTTCCTTAAGACACCTGCTGTCCATGTTCACCTAGCAGTAATTAGGTACCTGGGTGTTAGCTGACTGGTGTGGGTCGCATCCTGGGGACAAATTTAATCTAATTTGCGGGAAGTGCTTTGCATAACAAGGGGCTTTATATACACTATGTCACTAATGTCACCTAGGGTCTGTATAAGTTGTATCATGTACTCGTAGAAAAAAAAGATTATTATTATTATTATGATTATGATTTTTACTACAAGTCTGCGATTAATTTGTCAGAAATTTCTCAGATATCAGCGGGATTGTCAGTTTTACTCAGCGTCGGTATCTATGTCTACCTTTTGATCTCAGAATATTGTCTTTAGCGATGTATCCCTTTCTACTGGGCTAATTTTTTCCCAATCTTACTGTACAACTTTCGTACTGCTGTAACGCATATTTCTTCTATGTCTGATGCCTATTTCGGTGTCGTCTCTTATTCTCAGACCCTTCAAGGCTCTACGTGGGTCGTTACAACGTTTGTTATTGTCCAGCTGAGAGAATAACAATACATTTACCAAGGTGCTTGTGAAGAATTATCCTTGAAATCAACAATCCTATTCTCTTTGAAAGGTTGATTGTATACGAGTGCGTGATCACAGTGGAACCATCCGTAGTGGAGGGTTCCACTGGGATCCCGCCTCCTCCTGCTTCGAGTGGATGGTTCCACTGGGATCCCGCCTCCTCCTGCTTCGAGTGGATGGTTCCACTGGGATCCCACCTCCTCCTGCTTCGAGTGGATGGTTCCACTGGGATCCCGCCTCCTGCTTCGAGTGGATGGTTCCACTATGATCCCGCCTCCTCCTGCTTCGAGTGGATGGTTCCACTGGGATCCCGCCTCCTGCTTCGAGTGGATGGTTCCACTGGGATCCCACCGCCTCCTGCTTCGAGTGGATGGTTCCACTATGATCCCGCCTCCTCCTGCTTCGAGTGGATGGTTCCACTATGATCCCGCCTCCTCCTGCTTCGAGTGGATGGTTCCACTGGGATCCTACCTCCTCCTGCTTCGAGTGGATGGTTCCACTGGGATCCTACCTCCTCCTGCTTCGAGTGGATGGTTCCACTGGGATCCTACCTCCTCCTGCTTCGAGTGGATGGTTCCACTGGGATCCCACCTCCTCCTGCTTCGAGTGGATGGTTCCACTGGGATCCCACCTCCTCCTGCTTCGAGTGGATGGTTCCACTGGGATCCTACCTCCTCCTGCTTCGAGTGGATGGTTTCACTGGGATCCTACCTCCTCCTGCTTCGAGTGGATGGTTCCACTGGGATCCTACCTCCTCCTGCTTCGAGTGGATGGTTCCACTGGGATCCCACCTCCTCCTGCTTCGAGTGGATGGTTCCACTGGGATCCCACCTCCTCATAAGAGTGGAGACGAGGAGTGCGCCGTGAGAATAATAATGAACATGTTGTGTTGTGATCACTAACCCACATGAGACAGAAATCTGTATATTTCAACCCCCTTCTGGGATCGAAATATACAGATCAATGAACCTCTTGTGTTTCTGTCACCATGAGGATTATTATCGAGTATTGACAAGTGTTCGTTACATTTTATTCATGTTGTGTTGTATATTCCAAAACTGTGTTGCTTTGGGGATGATAGATGAGGACTGTCGCGTCTCGCACATCCTGTGAATATTATTCCAGGTAGAGATAAATGGTATAAAATACCGACACGGTGGAAAAATAGACACGACGACAATGTAAAGCTATTCTTTATTGACTACGTTTCGCCCACACAGTGGCTTTATCAAGTTACAAACAGATCTGTTTGTGACTTGATAAAATCCACTGTGTACGTGGAATGTTGTCAGTAAAGGACAGCATTATGCTGCATTTGTGTCTATTTTTCCATTCGGTATTTCAGGTACACAAAGCCCCGGGTTATCTGAGCTCAAATGTTCAAAAATATACACCAAGTACGACTCTGAGGGCTAAGATCACAGGCAGACATAATTCGTGAGGCTTCCGCCAGAGGCGGGCATTACTAGCTGGAAAATTACTTGAAATTGAGGCTGATAATTCCAGATAGTTCACCGACGCTATGTACTACGATAGTCACTATGTACTTTACTATTTCCTGAACGGAGATAGTCTCATTCCCTGCAATTAACCGTCGTGGAGGGGGGGGGGACGGTCATATGGGAAATGGTTAAGAAAAACGACAAGTTGAAGAATGAGATATTTGTGCAACATTGAGGAAACGTTTCGCCCGCCAGTGGTTTCTTCAGTCCATTGCAGAGAAGGGTGAAAGGGAAGGAGGAGGAGTTTGAGGCAATCAGTCCCTCAATCCATCAATCTTTCCACTGATCTCTATATTTACAATTATATACCGTCGGTCCTTTCAGGATTTTCTGTTCACAACCACAACTCTGTTTTTACTCCCCGTTTTCTGTTTCCAAGCATCCACAGCCCTTTACTTAGCAACGGAATCTAAGAAATTAAATTTATATCTCTGTTTGTAAGAGAAGTAATATTGTACAATATACAAATAACCCGCACATAGAAGAGGGGAGCTCACGACGACGTTTCGGTCCGACTTGGACCATTTACAAAGTCACACTGACTTTGTAAATGGTCCAAGATGGACCGAAATGTCGTCATAAGTCTCTATGTGAGGGTTATTTGTGTATTGTTCCAGTCACGGTATTGTGCCTTGTTGTTATTTAGGGGTAATATTGCATCTTTTCGCACTCAGAGCGTGGTTTGTTTATTCTTTAACTGAGTTAAAGAATAAACAAACCACGGAACGGGTAGTGTTTGAACCCATGATGAGCCCTTAAACTCCATGGGTTCAAATCCCACCCGTTCCGTGGTGTGTTTGCAATCGTGTTATCACGATTTGGTGAGTTAAAGGAAAATATGTGTCTTATTTCATGCCAGTTAAACAATATTGTCCTTAACTAATATAGGAAAATAGGTACCAAGCTAGATTAGGTCATCAGATGTAAATTAGGCTAAATAATGGGGAAAAAAGCAAAATATAGCAAGTATAGGTCCAAAAGTCTAAGGAAATTAGTGTTAAATAGAAGATAGGTTAGACTCTTGTTGATAACCATCCCTTGCGTGTATCTTATCAATTATAAGGTCAATCTCTTTAAAAGAAATTCTATTAATAGCATCTTCCAGCTCCGAGCTCTCTATCTCTTGATAAAAATAAGTCGATTAACTTCTGCAGGTTTTTTTTCTCTCGCTGTGGTTTAATGTGGACAACTTTTTTAGCCGTTTTCAGACGAGGTAAAGTTGTTGACACTTATTTTTTTCTTGGAGGATTCCAGCCATCTTGACTTTCTCGCTTCTCCTCTACCCATTCTTTTGATATATTTCTCAGCCTACAGATTAATGAAATCTGACGATGTTTTGGACAGTTGCTACTTTATAATGGTATAAGTCGAACCAAAATGTCGTCTAGTTTAATCTTGGGTTTATGGGACAGTTGTGGATGGTTCTGTTTATGGTATTGTGACTTTTACTCTCTACGGTTCACTTCTTCATCCTAATTAAATTGGTTCGTAAATCCTAGTAGCATTAGGCACCAGGGAAACATAGATAACAGCACACAAGCAATCCACACTTAGAAAAGGATAGGTGAGTACAAATAGAGAGCGTGTCTGTCTCGCGCCCAGCAGACGGAGGATCAAGCCTCCACAAAGTATTGCGCTGAATAACCCAAATAGGTTTAGCGCTTAACATGAATTAAAATATAAAAAAAATAAAAAGAAGAGAGAGAAGCCTAGGACGACGTTTAGGTCCAACTTGGACCCTTTACAAGCCACACATTTACAGTGTGACTTGTAAATTATCCAGGTCGGACCGAAACGTCGTCCTAGGCTTGTGTCACATGTGCAGGTTGTTTGTGTGTTGTTCCAGTTGTGGTAATGGAGTGTTTCAGATCCTCCATCAATAGTGCCTCACTTGTTTCGTGGTTAATGGGTTTTCAAGTCTGTCTACCACACGATGGTCATTAAGATACGACAAATTGGCACTTCCAGTGGCTCTGCCGACAATCCCCACTGTTAGAATACGTCTAACACGACTTTTTTGATGTCTGCAAAAAATCTAATATACCTTATTTTCATGCTGAAAAAAAAATACATTTGGTACGGTTTTTGACATTCACCAAAATATCTGCCTTTTACCCCCCACAAAATCAAAATTATTTGAGATATTCCAAAAAATGCGCCTGCAAAACGTCAAACACACTATGTTTTATACTGTCTGTGAAATTAAGTCTGCATAGCACCTGTTCACCACCAGTCAAAAATACTTTAGGGATTAAGTTAAAATTTCAGTGTATATACGCTGAGAGATACATCTCTGTGTATGTATCCAGTAGTCGGTTTTCAAAACTGCTTTCATTACATATGTATCCATTATTGTCTAATATCTAAGCGTGTTTTTGTTGTGGGATTCTCTGGTTAAGTTTGTCATGGTGACTCCCTTTGATTGTCCGATACCTCGTCCTTGAGAAAGAATATATTAATGGGCAGGCAGTGACTGCTACTTGATCCTATGATACACGCTTATGATCCTTTGTGGTTTAAAATGGTGTGAGAAACTCTGCACTGGTAAGCCAGTGGTTGTTGAACGATGATAGACGCACTTTCAAGCCAGCTTAAACCCAGAGGATGCCACGAGTATGTGACACCGGGAAGCCAGACTTTGTTTTAGCTATTTTTTTTATTAACACATCGGCCGTTTCCCACCGAGGCAGGGTGACCTGAATGAAAAGAAGAAACACTTTTATCATCATTCACTCCATCACTGTCTTCCCAGAGGGTGGCCTACACTACAGTTGAAAAACTGCAACATATCAACACTCCTCCTTTAGAGCGCAGACACTGTACTTCCCACCTCCAGGACTCAAGTCCGGCTAACCGTTACTGAATCATCGAAATATACAATATAATCATATTTTAGCAAGTTTTTCTATATTTCTAACATTTCACATATTTTTAAAAATTACACGAAAGGCCAATTAAAATCAATATTTTTATTAAATATTTCGATGTGTCGAAAAAGTGATTTTCTAACATAATTTGTTATTCTTGGACTATTGCTTTCATTTAAAATTAAAAAAATGAGGATGATACAGTAGGTGATACCCGGAAGCCAGTGAATATTTGATAACTTATGATACACAGCTTCAGAACACTGCACGGGTCATCCCTTACCCCTACACCACGGACATCACAATCGTCGAAAATGATAGATTTTTACTAACAACCTTAAAATCCGTGTTGCAGGGGTAAGATGTGGGCTTCACACCACTGTTAGGCGGCCGATAGATTGTGTTGCTCCAGTTAAGAGTCTGATAGATAATGTGTTTTTCACAGTACATTTAAAACTAGTGATAGTTTGTGAGACCTGGAATCCCGTATAATTACGTCTCTTTACCTTATTCACTGACGTCAACACCAGAGTGACAATAATGTTGTCACATATGCCTCGCTCTACTGCCTCCCTTTAATGCCTCGCCCTTTCTTCTCCCTGCCTCGCCCCTTTCTTCCTCTTTGTCCTGTCTCCTCTTCCGCGTGTTCCTTTCGTTCCTCTTGAGTTTTGTACAAGAATGGTGTACAATACCGACAAGAAGAAATTAAGACACATGCGCAACATCTGGGTATCTTTATTCTGAAGATGTTTCGCCCACCAGCGGCTTTATCGATTCAATACAGAGGTGTTTTGAAGGCGTTGAAACTGGAGACAGAAGAAAACGAGGTAATCAGTCCCTCAACCTTGATAAAGATATTCACTACCTTAGTCTTAATGAGTCTGAAGCATATGCAGGAAAACGACCACTTATCGTATTTTCCGGCATATAAGACGCACCTTTTCGCCCCAACAAAAAGAGTCTTGGAAACTCATCCTGCGTCTTATATACTCAAGATCAGGGTCAAGGGTAGACTTTGAGTTATGCTTTAGGAGTTGTTTACTAACTTTACGTTACAACTGCCTGGAAACATCGTACCAGCATGCAACCAACAGTCATGCGCCTTATATGCTGGAAAATGCGATACACAGAAATCACTGTCTAGTTCATCTTGTCGGTATTGTATACCATTACTTATAAAAATAAATAAAAAAAACCATACCACGGGCGGGGATAGAACCCGCGGTCAGTCATAAAACTCCAGACCGACGCGTTAGCCACTGGGCCAGCTGGTTACAATAAGAGTCATCCAACGCGTCGGTCTGGAGTTTTATGACTCTGACCGCGGGTTCTATCCCCGCCCGTGGTATGGTTTGTTTGCAATCGCGTCATTACGATTTCATGAGTCAAAAAGAAAGATTTTAGTATATCACAGATGGAGTTGGACAGGTAAGCCAAATATTTTGTTGACCTTATTTGAGTCGTGTTCTATACGTACAAGACACAGTCTGCACAGTCGTACAGTAACAGTCGTCTGTTTCTTCTTCTAAAGTGTAGTTTTAATGGACTTTCAACGTTGCACAGTACTCGTTAGCAAATAGCTTTTCTAGAATCATTTTCTAGCAAACATTTGACTCCGTTGGTTAATTGGTCTTAAAGTCTGTCGATTACTTAAAGTGTCATTAAAGGAGAATGTCGCTTGCTCACCACAAGTCAAGAATATTTTAAACCTTAAAAATGGGGATTAAAGCATTCTCTCTGTGTATATACACTGGGAGATATAAACATTCTGTGTATATACACTGGAGACATAAACATTCTCTGTGTATGTATACTGGGATATATAAACATTCTCTCTGTGTATATACGCTGTGGGACAAACATTCTCTCTGTGTATATACACTGGGAGATATAAACATTCTGTGTATATACACTGGGAGACAAACATTCTCTTTGTGTATATACACTGGGAGATATAAACATTCTCTCAGTATATATACACTGGGAGACATAAATCCTCTTTGTATATATATTTTACTTTGATTCTGTTATGTAGATGACGTCTTGATTATTATACCCAGACGAACGTACGTCAAGAAACTACAGGAGGATAAAACTACAGGAGGCTAAAACTACAGGAGGATAAAACTGTAGGATAAAAAACTACAGGAGGATCAAGAAAGTACAAGATAATAAAAAACTACAGGAGGATCACAAAACTACAGCAGGATCACAAAACTACAAGAGGATCACAAAACTACAAGAGGATCACAAAACTACAGCAGGATCACAAAACTACAGCAGGATCACAAAACTACAGCAGGATGAAACTACAAGAGGATCACAAAACTACAGCAGGACCACAAAACTACAAGAGGATCACAAAACTACAAGAGGATCACAAAACTACAGCAGGATCACAAAACTACAGCAGGATGTCAACCAAGTGAAGACATCAATAAAATTTACTCCGGAAGAAGAGGGGGAAGTTAGGAGAGAAATTCCTTACTAAGTACATCACAAACCCAACAATATAGTTTTATTACACCAATGACAATAAAACAAAGCGTGGGGGAGGGTTAATTAGGATCTTCCTCAGAACCCTGAGGATATTTATCGTATGGAGAACCTTGAAGAAGAACTGTCTACCAGAGAATACTCAACAAGTTTTGCTGATTCATAGCATCAACAACTGAGAGGTTCTCACTCGATAGAATACTGGGTACTTGTGGTATTTTTGCAATAACAAACAAGCACAATAATAAGAAACAAGCACAATGAGGGATGTCCAAGCCCTAGGCATCAAAACCCTTTTTACTTCTCCCAACCCCTTCTTCTCTTCGTATTAGAAAGTCAATTATAACTTTTTTTAAAGGGGTGGGTGGTAAGCCAGTGGAAGGCCTCGGTCAGATGACCAAAAGCTCCAGCTGTGGGTCATCATATGACTAAGACCCGCGTCAGGAAACACTTGTCCTGTTTCCTGACCATTCTTACCTAACGTCTCTGTTTTAGAGTAATAAGGAAGCAAGTGGGGCAAAACGGTTGTAGGTTCTCTGTATCATTGATCATCAGTCCTGCCAGACATAGCAACATCCTGGGATCTTAATACAGGGAATTCTTCACTACCTACTTCCACATTTGGGTTTGTCAAGTGTGATACCACCTACGACTGCTGTACCTCACCTGTCTACAGTATATAAGTCACTTCTTCGCACATATGCTGTATTCTTTTCAAGATTGATGGACTGACAACATCGACTCCAGACTGAGGGACTGATTACCTCAAACTCCTCCTGTTCTTCACGATTCTCCTTTGTATTGGACTGATGAAGCCACTGTGTGGCGAAACGTTTCCTCAGCTTATCGGTTCTCTAACCCTTTATATACATTCACCAAAACGTTTCTTAAATAAAGATACCCAGGTGGGTAGACAAGCAAAGATACCCAGGTGGGTAGACAAGCAAAGATACCCAGGTGGGCAGACAAGCAAAGATACCCAGGTGGGAAGACAAGCAAAGATACCCAGGTGGGCAGACAAGCAAAGATACCCAGGTGGGTAGACAATAAAAAAAAGTCCACAAGAGAAAATAAAAATGTTGCAAGCAAAGAATCCTGCAACCAGCGTCTTTATTTACAAGTTACTCAGGTGTTGCACATGTTTCTTGGTCACCATCTACACGGTACTATGTACCTTTGACCTAATTATACCTAATTCCTTAGGATATTGTCAGTAAATACAGTATTTTCGGGCATATAAGGCGCAAGAGCATATGAGACAAAAGACGATGTTTCCCATCAGTTGTAACGTAACGTTAGTCAACAAATGATAAAACGTAACACAAAGCCTACCCTTAACAATGACTTTGAGCATATAAGGCGCGTCTTATATGACGGAAATATGCTAAAATCACCTAAGAGTACCGGCAATGACCTCAAAGGTCATAATATGTAATTTACATTATGTGGGATAATTGTACTTTCGTGTATATGTGTCTAAATAGACTTAGACCTTATTACTTTGACGACAATAGATAATTACTTTATGAGTAGTCCCGCCATTATTAAAGCACTTTCCCCTCCTCTTCCTTGGATCAAAACTGATTATCTCAGATCCCCAGACGTTTCTCCACAATTATAATATTTATAAACACAAATGTTGTAAACAATAAATAATAATAATAAGGGCGATAAAAATATTAATATTTTTAATATTAGCAAAATATTAATATTATTATTATTATTATTATTATTATTATTATTATTATTATTATTATTGAGGATAAAATTATAACAAATAAAATAATTCTAGTGATAACAATAAGAAAACTAATATTAATAACATTATCAGTATTAGCAATAATAATAATAATAATAATGCAACAAAAATAAAATACTACTACTACTATTACTACTGCTACTACTACTGCTACTGCTGCTACTACTACTACTACTATTACTACTACTACTACTATTACTACTACTATTACTACTACTATTACTACTACTACTATTACTACTGTTCTCTACTACTACTGCTGTTACTACTACTGCTATCTACTACTTCTACTACTACTACTATTACTACTTACTGCTACTCACTATTACTACTGTTACTTACTACACTATTACTACTGCTATTACTCTGCTACTACTCTGTTACTACTACTCTATTCTACTGCTACTACTATTCTGCTACTATACTGCTCTACTCTATTACTACTCTCTGCTATTCCTGCTCTACTGCTTACTACTCTATTCTACTACTACTACTACTATTACTACTACTACTACTATTACTACTACTATTACTACTACTACTACTACTATTACTACTACTACTATTACTACTACTACTATTACTACTACTACTATTACTACTACTACTATTACTACTACTATTACTACTACTACTATTACTACTGCTACTACTACAACTATTACTACTACTACAACTACTACCATACATGTAAATGCTTAAGGTAGAGAGACATTGGTGTTAATATATAGTGATTATTAACTCATTGTCTGCCACAGGAAGACTCCAAAATGACTATTATAAGTGAATGTTATTACCGGATAATTAAATTTTGAATTGGATGGTAATTAATGCTGGGTTAATTGACGTTTGGCTGTCGTAATTCACTAAATCTATGATAGTATATATGTCGTGCCGAAAAGGTAAAACTTGCGATTTTGGCTTAAATAGCAACGCTGTTCTTGCCGAATAAGACAAGCGAAAATTTGTGTATGCAATAATTTCGCAAAAATCATTCTGAACCTAAAGGAAAAAATATATTTTACTGTGTTTGTTTATTATTAAATTATTTTAAACTTATCTAAAATGTATTTAGTTGAATTAGGTTGAATTTAATTGCGCTTGTTATAATAAGGTTAGGTAAGTTTTCTAAGGTGCTTTTGGTACAAAATTATTAATTTTTACATTAACATAAATGAAAAAAAAAAACATATCTTTAAACGTATAAGAATGTTTTTAGAAAGGACTTAATTTTAAATGAGTTCTTGCTAATTGACAAGTTTTACCTATTCGGCTTACCAGTTCAACCCTTTAAAAATAAAATTATAATTATAACCATCATATAGCCATGGGTTTACACTTTAATTCAAATTCAAATTCTTTATTTCTAGTAATATACAAGGTGGGGTGTATTTATAATTATACATTTTATGAAGTAGATATTACAAGATGGCCAATAATATGCCTAGGTATGCCTAGGCTTTTTAGGTCCAGAGTAAGAGCCATTCCAAGTGGAGTAACGAAGCAAGTGTTACGTTGTGGACACATCATAGCAAGTGTTACGTTGTGGACACATCATAGCAAGTGTTACGTTGTGGACACATCATAGCAAGTGTTACGTTGTGGACACATCATAGCAAGTGTTACGCTGTGGACACATCATAGCAAGTGTTACGTTGTGGACACATCATAGCAAGTGTTACGTTGTGGACACATCATAGCAAGTGTTACGTTGTGGACACATCATAGCAAGTGTTACGTTGTGGACACATCATAGCAAGTGTTACGTTGTGGACACATCATAGCAAGTGTTACGCTGTGGACACATCATAGCAAGTGTTACGCTGTGGACACATCATAGCAAGTGTTACGCTGTGGACACATCATAGCAAGTGTTACGCTGTGGACACATCATAGCAAGTGTTACGCTGTGGACACATCATAGCAAGTGTTACGTTGTGGACACATCATAGCAAGTGTTACGTTGTGGACACATCATAGCAAGTGTTACGTTGTGGACACATCATAGCAAGTGTTACGTTGTGGACACATCATAGCAAGTGTTACGTTGTGGACACATCATAGCAAGTGTTACGTTGTGGACACATCATAGCAAGTGTTACGTTGTGGACACATCATAGCAAGTGTTACGTTGTGGACACATCATAGCAAGTGTTACGTTGTGGACACATCATAGCAAGTGTTACGCTGTGGACACATCATAGCAAGTGTTACGCTGTGGACACATCATAGCAAGTGTTACGTTGTGGACACATCATAGCAGTGTTACGTTGTGGACACATCATAGCAAGTGTTACGTTGTGGACACATCATAGCAAGTGTTACGTTGTGGACACATCATAGCAAGTGTTACGCTGTGGACACATCATAGCAAGTGTTACGCTGTGGACACATCATAGCAAGTGTTACGCTGTGGACACATCATAGCAAGTGTTACGCTGTGGACACATCATAGCAAGTGTTACGCTGTGGACACATCATAGCAAGTGTTACGTTGTGGACACATCATAGCAAGTGTTACGTTGTGGACACATCATAGCAAGTGTTACGTGTGGACACATCATAGCAGTTTACGTTGTGGACACATCATAGCAAGTGTTACGTTGTGGACACATCATAGCAAGTGTTACGTTGTGGACACATCATAGCAAGTGTTACGTTGTGGACACATCATAGCAAGTGTTACGCTGTGGACACATCATAGCAAGTGTTACGTTGTGGACACATCATAGCAAGTGTTACGTTGTGGACACATCATAGCAAGTGTTACGTTGTGGACACATCATAGCAAGTGTTACGCTGTGGACACATCATAGCAAGTGTTACGCTGTGGACACATCATGCAATGTTACTTGTGGACACATCTGAAGTGTTACGTTGTGGACACATCATAGCAAGTGTTACGTTGTGGACACATCATAGCAAGTGTTACGCTGTGGACACATCATAGCAAGTGTTACGTTGTGGACACATCATAACAAGTGTTACGTTGTGGACACATCATAACAATCCTGACCAGACGAGTTGACACAAGTGACCTTGATAAAATGACCTCAACCGAGTCTTCAGTCAAGGTGACCATGGAGAATGCACGTAATGGCTGCCTTCCTCTCCTTGACGTACTAATTAGTAGGAACGACAACATTGAATTTGGCCAAAAGGAAACCTGCTAAACCTGTTACACAAGCTACCCCAAGTTGGAAGGACACAGAGAGGAGCCATCACAGAATCACATTTCAGAGCGTTTAGGTTCTCTAGGCATGCTTCCTTCGTAGTGGCATTTAATTAATAGATTATAAATGGTACACTGCGTTGACGAGATAATGAGTAAGACACATGTACGGCGCACATGTGATGCGTTATGACAAAAGATATTTAAGTGGTGCGCATGTGTCTAACTTATCGAATATAACTACGTACAATATGCTTTTTTTTTTTTACAAAAATTCAATATCCAACACACTTTATTAACAATTGCTGGAGAAAAGACGAGAGAATCATTCACATTATCAAAGACAGTCACCTGATTGATTCTAAATCCTTTTAGTCAGGTTTCAAACGTCTCTATTTTTCTTGCCAAGAGTAAGACCATAATAGTCAACATCACATCCAATACTATCAAGAACTCAGTAGCGGAAAGAACCATTAACTAGCTCTGGTGTTTCTACCCTTTCCTTGTGGAGGATGCGATAAACTATACGTAGGCAAAACTTCAAGAAGTCTGGAACAAGTTATCAGGAATATCAGTAAGTATGTCTAAGAGGCAATTTCAACAGCTTTACATTTTACAGTGGAATTCACACAACCTTGAACTTCGAAGATACAATATTATTAGTAAGAGATATGAACCGCCACGTCAGGTGCTGTTTAGAATCTATTCTGATTGACACTACCAATAACCACCTGCAAAATTTTGAGGTTTTATGATTTCGCATGACCTCGCCAGGCTTCTCCAGCGATTCCGGATCCGACAATCACGTAACTCGCTCCACCATTGTATATTTCGTTTTCCTGCATTGCATGGCAATAAATACCCTAATACAACTCTTGTGCCTTATAATAATAACACCACATTCTCCCCTAAACACATAGAAAAGCAGGGAGGTAGCAAAAGAACATGGGAAAAAAATAAAGAATAAAGTATGTGACGGAGCTTAGGGGTAAAAGCGGAATAGCCAAGAATGACTAGACAAGGATAAGGGAAGCAGAACGTCAGTCTCAGAATGACATTGCAGCGTAAGCCAAATCGAAGTTGAAACCACTACCCACTACACGACTACGTAAGAATGAAGACGAGTGCAAGACCCAGTGATACGGCTGAAGGAGGAGGCTCTCACAGAAGACGTTAGAGAGATCTGAGAGGAATTAAGCAGAGATGAAAGAGGTATTCACTGAGGAGACAGGACTGGTGCCAGGAAGCAGTGCTGGAAAGGCAAACAGATATTGGATAGGTCTTACACACGTAAGTTTAGGCACAGGTACACATAAGTACAATTATAATACCTAATGTAAATTACCTTGAATAACCCAAAAATATCAGACGAAGTGATTTATTTCTATTAGGGTCCATATCAGAGGAGGTATATATTAAAATATTAAAACGCAGTTGGGCACATCAAAACCTATGTGACATGACTGTATAAACTATGTGACATGACTGTATAAACTATGTGACATGACTGTATAAACTATGTGACATGACTGTATAAACTATGTGACATGACTGTATAAACTATGTGACATGACTGTATAAACTATATGACATGACTGTATAAACTATGTGACATGACTGTATAAACTGTGACATGACTGTATAAACTGTGACATGACTGTATATCACAAAAGATACTAAAATGAGTTGTAGAGACGAGTGATTGTCAGCAACGATATACATGATTCATGTGGTACTTGCATGATTCATGTGCTGCTTGCATGATTCATGTGCTGCTTGCATGATTCATGTGGTACTTGCATGATTCATGTGCTGCTTGTATGATTCATGTGGTGCTTGCATGATTTATGTGGTGCTTGCATGATTCATGTGGTGCTTGTATGTTTCATGTGGTGCTTGTATGTTTCATGTGGTGCTTGTATGTTTCATGTGGTTCTTGTATGTTTCATGTGGTGCTTGTATGTTTCATGTGGTGCTTGTATGTTTCATGTGGTGCTTGCATGTTTCATGTGGTGCTTGTATGTTTCACGTGGTGCTTGCATGATTCATGTGGTGCTTGCATGATTCATGTGGTGCTTGTATGGACATGTCAATGTAGACGAGAATACTGCCGGTCAGCTGGAAACTGCAAATGTGGTCCCAATATGCAAGCAGGGGGACACACAATATGCAAGCAGGGGGACACACAAGAGGCTTTATCACCGTCATCTATACTGTTCAAAGTATTTGAAAATATAATTAAAACAAGGGTTGCTTTAATACTTAGAGTAGAGTGAAGGAAAAGTCCTGCCTCGCTAACCTACTGGAGTTCTATGACAGAATAACGGAAATCAAGAGAAAAAGACAAGGATGGGTTGACTGCATATTCTCGGACTGTTGGAAGCATTTGACAATGTACCTCGCCGGAGATAAATTCACAAGCTATAAATATCTAAATGGGTGACCCCATTATTATCATAACTCAAGAAATGGGACCCCAGTACAGTTAACCAGCGACAAGTTAAACAAATCAAATGCTTGATTACATCTAATAAAATTCATATCCCAAATTATTATTATTATAATCAAGGGGGAGCCTGTGTGGGGGGGGGATGTGGACGGTATTCTGGCTTAATTCAGGGAACCGGAGCACAGATCAAATTCCCTAGATCAAGAGCCCCTCACCGGCGTCAAGGAACCTTCCTTGAAGGGATCATATCCCAAAGAGTAGTGAACTCAAAGTGCCAGAAGAGTAGAAGGTGGAGGGGATAGTTGATTGATTAATGGACTATGAAGACTATCGATTATTCTAGGACATTAAACTTGTCACCTGTTTACCACAAATCAATAATACTTTAGTACACAAAATATGGACTTAAGTAAACTCAGTGTATATACAGTACACTGAGAGACATACAACTCAGGGTGTAAGTGTTCTCTTGGTGGAGAGAAATAACGACTACCTCTTGGTCGGGTCACAAGATAATACATAGATGTAACAATAAGGAAGTTGAAACCTTCACCAAGCGAAACATCCAGTGAAGTTAGAAAGTTAAATCATAGATGGCGCGGATGTCTCGGTTCCACAAGAGTGCACAACTCGTTGAGCCGAGGAGGCTTTCAACCCGTGGCATGTCTGCCATAAAGCTAGCAAACCAGTGCTATATCCAGAGTATGGGAAAGTAGTACCAGGTATACAAGACTGACAGCCAGGGCTCTATCCAGAGTATGGGAAAGTAGTACCAGGTATACAAGACTGACAGTCAGGGCTCTATCCAGAGTATGGGAAAGTAGTACCTGGTATACAAGACTGACAGTCAGGGCTTTATCCAGAGTATGGGAAAGTAGTACCAGGTATACAAGACTGACAGTCAGGGCTCTATCCAGAGTATGGGAAAGTAGTACCAGGTATACAAGACTGACAGCCCCCTCACTATCATTTACATTACTACATATATTACAAATGAACATTCCCCCCCTCCCCTCCACTCACAGGTCAAAAGTTTACAACAATAATAGTTTACCTTCACAGTTCAGAAGTTTACAACAATAATAATTACCCTCGGATCTGAAGAGCTTGATTTACAAGGAGAAACTAAAGAAACTGAACCTAACTATTTTAGAAGAAACGACTAGAGGGAGACATTATTACGATATACAAGATACTCAGGATTTGACACAGTAGAGGGGGACAGACTTTTTTGAAATGAGAAGTGCAGAGGCGAAGGGTCATAGCTGGAAGTTGAAGACGCATGAGCCACAGGAATGGCAGAGGCAAAATCCCTACACAGTTTAGCGAGTAGTTACGGTAGAGCCCACGAGGCCAAGAACCAATATACTGCCTGCCATTGTGGTTTAAAAGGGGGACCAGGAACTGAGACTCGACCCCCACAAATGCAACTCGGCTAGTTCACACACACACACACACACACACACACATATATATACTACCTGCCGGCAGGAACCATACATAGTTTCAAAACGAGGTATGATAAAACTCATGGAGCAGGGAGAGAGAGAGGACCTAGTAATGACAATTGAAGAGGCGGGGCCAGGAGATATGACTCGTATTACGCAGTGTATTGGTGAATATTGTATGAAAAAAACGCTCCATATATAATGTCAGTTTCCGGGATGGTTCTGAAATCGGATGCGTATTATTCGTGGTCAGTCAAAATGGCCAGGAGGAGAGTGATGTGTGTTAGTCTGAGGAGCGCAACACCTGTACCAAGATGTCCTAATACAACACGGTTTGTTTTTTGTAGGGATGGTATTTTTGGTAAGTTAATACCATAGGTTATTTTATTGTTTTAAGTGCTCTCATGTCTACCTGTAAGGTCCTAGTGTGCAGAGACCTGTTAAAGTTTTGGGAGAGTACTGGATGGTGTTTGTCCCGGCTGTTAGACACTCCGGCAGAAGGGGGTGAGAGGGGTCTCATGTTTATGTTTATATATTTTGTTTTACTCACTAGTAGCAGTGTCCTAGTGAGCTAATGTAAGTAAAGGTGACGTTATATATATATATATATATATATATATATATATATATATATATATATATATATATATATATATATATTATATATATAATGCTTTTGTAACCTTTCACTCCTGTGCAAGTTGATTGTTCTACCATATTGTATTACTACTACCACCACTAGTATTACACTTTACTTTAAGCCTATATATACCCTCTGTGTCCATATATTGTTTTTAACAGCTTGACAAAGCTCCTGGAGAGCGAAACGTCGCCACAATAAAATGTCACATTAGTTGCACTTGTGGCCTTTTAACTAACATATTGTCGGTAATTCTACCAACATTATTACAACATCAGGTAAGTACGAAGGGGCTTATTGTCCACAAATAATAATAATAATAATAATAATAATAATAATAATAATAATAATAATAATAATAATTATAATAATAATAATAATCTTTATTTCTATAAGTACATGATACAACTTATACAGACCATAGCTGACATCAGTGACATACTTTACAGAAAGCCCCTGGTTATAGAACATTTCGGGCAACTTAGGTTAATTTTGTCCCCAGGATGCGACCCTTACCAGTCGACTAACACCCAGGTACCTACTTACTGCTAGGTGAACAGGGACAGCAGGTGTCTTATGGAAACACATCCTAATGTTTCCACCCGTACCGGGGATCGAACGATGTGTCTTCAGCTTCGAACAACAACCTGTATGGTATACAGTACCGACAAGATGGCGAATTAGACACATGTGCGACATCTGGGTGTCTTTATTAGTAGACGTCTCGACATCCAGTGGTTTTATCAATCCAAAGGACATTATTTCCTTGCATTGTAAAGATAAAGTCACTGGAGGGCGAAGCGTCTACAAATAAAGATACCCAGATGTTGCACATGTGTCTAATTATCAACCTGAAAGGTCATACTAGCGCCTCCAGGGCCCCACGACTCTTGGTTACCACCGAGGATGTTTGGGGCACCTCAACCTGCACCCGCTGCCTCTAGCGAGTTGGAGGTACCTATTTACCTAGCAGTAAACAGGTCCCTGCGCCTCGATCAACTGCTGAAGGTGACTTCCTAAGGGTTGGTTCACTATAATGAAACATCTGACAAACTTGCTTCTCCCTGATAATGACCCAATCATTCACTGCTTGAGAAAAACAATGAACGCTTCTGGAAACTCAGTTGGGTCCACTGAACCGACATCAACTGGATTTCGGTGGAAGGAGTCGAAGTTTTATTTCTTTTTTTCCCTGGAATGCTCTAAAATCGTAAGGAGGATGGGGTCATAAAGCACTTGAGGATCGAAAGCCCTTTGCCAGCATCAAGATTCTCTCCCCTGTTTTTTCCTCAAAGGGGCGGTGTCGAAGAAGGATCTCCAGGGAAGTTCTTTTTCCCCTTGCGACAACAGGACGGGCCAAGTTCCCCCAACTGGGGAGGATTCTGGACAACCTGTCTCTGAACGAGTGCTCGGACACGTGATCGCGGGGTGCACAGTGCACGGGTTAGAAGAACCAGCTCTGAGACAAGCTCTCCGGGTTGGACTACAGCCTTAATGCGTTTGTAGCCTCCACCGTCAGGGATCCATGGCGCTGCCTACATCTCTTTCTGGATAACATTGCGCAAATAACCCACACATAGGAAAGAGATGTTTATGACGACGTTTCGGTTCGACTTAGACCATTTACAAGTGACTTGTAAATGGTCCAAGTCGGAGCGAAACGTCGTCGTAGCTCCTCTCTCCCATGTACGGGTTATTTATGTATTGTTCCAGTCACGATACCGCGCCTTCTTGTTCTTTGTTTACATATATTATACAACACCAACAAGTTAATGAGTAAGACACATGTGCAGCACCTATTTATATTGACAAAGATACCTATATGCTGCACATGTGTCTTAAACATCAACGACTCCTATGTCTTAACCCACCTTCCTAGGGTTTAAGAACGATGTTAATGCTGACACAGCGATATATATTCATATTCCGTCGCCACAATAATGCACGCATCATGGATTTAAAGTGTCTGATTGTTCCATAATGGTTTCCGGCCATTATTTTCCCGACCGATGGTCTTCTTTTTTTGTGTGTAGAGAGATTTTTATGGCTACACAAACATTCATACGACAGTAGGTGTCGAGTCATGTAAGACAGGATGATGACACCATCAAAGACTCATACATTGTCAGATCATATGGGCCTGTATGGACCTCTCAATTTGCTCTACCTGGGGGGGCGGGCCTTCCGAATTACATCTTGGGGTTTATTCGGGGACCCTCAATTTGCTCTACCTAACTAACTGAGAGGAAAATAGATCATTGGAACAGATAAACACTTCACAAGTAAGTACAGACGCATGAAACAATATTTTAATGTTAAAAGGCTCAACTTGAAAAAATTCTCGTGGAGCGAATTTTGTTTTTAATTGAGATTTGCCGGTTCGTGTGTTTTTGTATATTCGAATTACTAAAAAAAGTTAGGCAAAAGAATCTCATGGGAACACTAAGGTTCCCAAGGCAGCTACATCCTGAAGGACCCAGATAAAAGAATGCTCAGAGAACACAGATGATACCAGGACAGTAGTTCCAGAAGGACCCAGGGAAAAGACTCCTCAGAGAACACTAAGGATACCAGGAAAGGTAGTTCCTGAAGGACACAGATAAAAGAATCCTCAGAGAAAACAGATGATACCAGGACAGGTAGTTCCTGAAGGACTCAGGGAAAAGACTCCTCAGAGAACACTAAGGATACCAGGACAGGTAGTTCTTGAAGGATCCAGGGAAAAGAATCCTCAGGGAATTCAGAAGATATCAGGTCAGCTTACAGTGGTAATGCCTAGGTAAGCTGTGTCCCAACTCTTTCAAGCTGTGTCCCAACTCTCACAAGCTGTGTCCTAGCTCTCACAAGATGTGTCCCAGCTCTCACAAGCTGTGTTCCAGCTCTTACAAGATGTGTCCCAGCTCTCACAAGCTGTGTTCCAGCTCTTGCAAGATGTGTCCCAGCTCTCACAAGATGTGTCCCATCTCTCACAAGCTGTGTCCCAACTCTTACAAGATGTGTCCCAGCTCTCACAAGATGTGTCCCAGCTCTTACAAGATGTGTCCCAGCTCTCACAAGATGTGTCCCAGCTCTTACAAGATGTGTCCCAGCTCTCACAAGATGTGTCCCAGCTCTCACAAGCTGTGTCCCAGCTCTTACAAGATGTGTCCCAGCTCTCACAAGATGTGTCCCAGCTCTCACAAGATGTGTCCCAGCTCTCACAAGATGTGTCCCAGCTCTCACAAGATGTGTCCCAGCTCTCACAAGATGTGTCCCAGCTCTCACATGATGTGTCCCAGCTCTTACAAGATGTGTCCCAGCTCTCACAAGATGTGTCCCAGCTCTCACAAGATGTGTCCCAGCTCTCACAAGATGTGTCCCAGCTCTCACAAGCTGTGTCCCAGCTCTTACAAGATGTGTTCCAGCACTCACAAGATGTGTCCCAGCTCTCACAAGATGTGTCCCAGCTCTCACAAGATGTGTCCCAGCTCTCACAAGATGTGTCCCAGCTCTCACAAGATGTGTCCCAGCTCTCACAAGATGTGTCCTAGCTCTCACAAGATGTGTCCCAGCTCTCACAAGCTGTGTATCCGTAATGTATCCTTATTTTTTTTATTTTACGTATTTTTTTATATTTTGTATTTTTTTGTATTTTGTTACTGTACTTTGTGTATTTTTTATATATTTTTTGTACTTTATATATTTTTGTATTTTATGTAATTTGTATTTTATGTATTTCTTGTACTTTATGTTTTTCTTGTACTTTATGTATTTTATTTTAATTTTATGTATTATTTTATGTATTTTTGGTATTTTATGTATTTCTGTATTTGAAATGTATATTTTAAGCCTTGTTTACTGTATTACATAATGAAATACTCCTGTATTCTGTTGTATTTTTTTCATGCATTTCAAATATTTTATTGTAATTTCATTTATATTTTCTTCGTGTACATAATAATAATAATAATAATAATAATAATAATAATAATAATAATAATAATAATAATAATAATAATAAAATAATAATAATAATAATGTATGACCTGACTAGGTTGGGGCATTGGCTTAAGCCGGTAGGAGACTTGGACCTGTCTCGCATGGGCCAGTAGGCCTGCTGCAGTGATCCTTCTTTCTTAGGTGTGTAGTTTTTTTCCGGGCACGGGAAAATAAAGGCACCCAGTTAAAAAAAAAAAAAAAAAAAAAAAAAAAAAAAAAAAAAAAAAAAAAAAAAAAATCTGTACTGTAGTGTGGGGACCAGTTATCTGTCTGTAGGGGGAGACCAGTTATCTGTACTGTAGTGTGGAGACCAGTTATCTGTACTGTAGTGTGGAGACCAGTTATCTGTACTGTAGTGTGGAGACCAGTTATCTGTACTGTAGTGTGGAGACCAGTTATCTGTACTGTAGTGTGGAGACCAGTTATCTGTACTGTAGTGTGGAGACCAGTTATCTGTACTGTAGTGTGGAGACCAGTTATCTGTACTGTAGTGTGGAGACCAGTTATCTGTCTTTGTGGGACCAGTTATCTTCTGTAGGGGGAGACCCCGTTATCTGTT
>WNWK01016592.1:0-44499 GCA_009830355.1 Cherax destructor
CAGACTCCTCCTGTTGTGGTCACTGGCAGCCAGACCCTCCTAGCCATTGTGGTCACTGGCAGCCGCTCCCTAGCCATTGTGGTCACTGGCAGCCAGACTCCCCTAGCCATTGTGGTCCTGGCGCCACGACCCTCCCAGCCATTGGTCACGGCATCCAGACCCTCCTAGCCATTGTGGTACTGGCAGCCAGACTCCTCCTAGCCATTGTGGTACTGGCTAGCAGACTCACCAGCCATTGTGGTCACTGGCAGCCAGAACTCCTTCTCATGGCACCAGCCCCAGACTGCCTCCTAGCCATCTAGTCACTTGTGCAGACCTCCTAGCCATTGTGGTCACTGGCAGCCAGACTCCCTAGCCATTGTGGTCACTGGCGCCAGACCTGCCATTGTGGTCACTGGCAGCCACTCCTGCCATTGTGGTCACTGGCAGCCGGACTCCCTGCACTGGCCTGCAGCCACCTTGTGGCATTGGTCCGGACCAATGTCACTGGCCTGTCTCCTGCATTGTGTCCTGGCAGCCAGACTCCTAGCCATCTAGCCTGGGTCACTGGCCAGACTCCTAGTCATTGTGGCAGCTGACCGCCCTGCCATTGGGTCTGGCAGCCAGACTCCTACCATTTGGTCACTGGCAGCACTCCCTAGCCATTGTGGTCACTGGCACATCTCCTAGCCTTTGGCACTGGCGCCTCACTATGTGGTACTGAGCCGGACTCCTAGCCATTGTGGTCCTGGCCAGACTCGCCGCATTTGGTCTGGAGCCATGAGCTCCTGGCTGGGTCCCTAGCATTGCGTCCTGGCAGCCATGGCACTCGCAGCCATTGTGGTCACTGGCAGCCGGATCCTCCAGCCATTGTGCACTGGAGCCTGGACTCCCGCATTGTGCTGGCAGCCGGACTCCCTAGCATTGTGGTCACTGGGCGACTCCTAGTCATTGTTGGCCAGAGCCAGCCCTCCTAGCCATTGTGGTCACTGGCAGCCGACTCCTAGCATTGTGGTCACTGGCAGCCGACCTCCATTGTGGCACTGGCAGCCGACCTCCCTGTGGTCCTGGCAGCCAGCCGCCTAGCCATTGGGTCACTGGAGCCGGCCTCCTAGCCATTGTGGTCACTGGTAGCCGACTCCTCCTCAGCCATTGTGGTCACTGGCCCAGACTCCTCCTAGTCTTGTGGTCCTGGACCGACCTCCTAGCCATTGTGGTCACTGGGCTGCCTCCTACTTTGTCACTGGCGCCACTTAGCATTGGTCACTGGTCCAGCCGACTCCTGCCATTGTGGCACTCAGCCATTGCCAGCCATTTGGTCACTGGCAGCCAGCTCCTAGCCATGTCGTCTGGTACCGGCTCCTAGCTGCGACTGGCAGCACTCTCTAGCCATTGTGGTCACTGGCAGCAGACCTCCTAGCCATTGTGGTCCTGGCAGCCAGACTCCTAGCCATTGTGGTCACTGGCGCCACTCTCCTAGCCTGTGGACTGGCAGCCCAGCCATTTGGTCACTGGCAGCCGACTCCCAGCCATGTGGTCATGCAGCCACTGTCCTGGCAGGCCCTGCTTGGCGCCAGCCGGCCTAGCCATTGTGGTCACGGCAGCCAGACTCCTAGCCATTGTGCCTGGCAGCCGACTCCAGCCATTGTGGCTGGCACCGACTCCAGCCATTGTGGTCACTGGCAGCCAGACTCCTAGCCATTGTGCATGGCGCCATCTGCTTGGCACTGGCAGCCAGCCCTCCATTGTGGTCACTGGCAGCCGACTCCTAGCATTGTGGTCACTGGCAGCCAGACTCCTAGCCTTGGTCACTGGCACCGGACTCCAGCCATTGTGGTCACTGGCAGCGACCTGCATGGGCCGACCAGCCTCCAGCCATGGTACGGCAGCCATCTGCAGGTCACTGGCAGCAACTCACTGGTCTGGCAGCCAGACTCTGCCAGCTGCCTGCGATAGCATTGGTATGCAGCGACTCCACATTGGCACTGGCCAGACCGCCATTGTCACGGCACGCTCAGCATGGTACTGCGACTCTAGCCATTGTGGCGCCCCCTCCTAGCCATTGTGGTCACTGGCACCAGACCTCCAGCCATTGTGGTCACTGGCAGCCAGACTCCTCCTAGCCATGTGTACTGGCAGCCAGACTCTAGCCATTGTGGTCACTGGCAGCGACTCCAGCCATTGTGGTCCTGGCAGCCGACTCCTAGCCATTGTGGTACTGGCAGCCGACTCTAGCCATTGTGGTCACTGGCAGCAGACTCCAGCCAGGTCACTGGCAGCGACTCTAGCATTGTGTCACTGCAGCCAGACTCCAGCCATTGTGGTCACTGGCAGCCGACCCTAGCATTGTGGTCACTGGCAGCCGACTGCCATTGTGTCACTGGCACCAGACCCTAGCCAGGTCACTGCGCCGACTGCATTGTCCTGGCAGCGACTCCTAGCTTGTGGTCACTGGCAGCCGACTCTAGCCATTGTGGTACTGGCAGCCGACTCTAGTCTTGTGGTCACTGGCAGCCAGCATCTCCAATTGGTACTGCACCGGACTCTAGCATTGTGGTCACTGGCAGCCAGACTCTAGCCATGTGGTACTGGCAGCCGGACTCCATTGGTCCTGGCACACTCCAGCATTGTGGTCACTGCAGCCGGACTCCAGATTGTGGTATGGCAGCCGACCTAGCATTGGGTCACGGCAGCCGCTCAGCCACTCCAGCCATTGTGGTCACTGGCAGCCAGACTCCTCCTAGCCATTGTGGTCACTGGCAGCCAGACTCCTCCTAGCCATTGTGGTCACTGGCAGCCGGATTCCTAGTCATTGTGGTCACTGGCAGCCGGACTCCTCCTAGTCATTGTGGTTACTGGCAGCCGGACTCCTCCTAGCCATTGTGGTCACTGGCAGCCAGACTCCTCCTAGCCATTGTGGTCACTGGCAGCCAGACTTCTCCTAGCCGTTGTGGTCACGGGCAGCCGGACTCCTAGTCATTGTGGTCACTGGCAGCCGGACTTTCCCTAGCCATTGTGGTCACTGGCAGCCAGACTCCTAGCCATTGTTTTCACTGGCAGCCAGACTCCTCCTAGCCATTGTGGTCACTGGCAGCCGGACTCCTAGCCATTGTGGTCACTGGCAGCTAGACTCCTAGCCATTGTGGTCACTGGCAGCCGGACTCCTCCTAGCCATTGTGGTCACTGGCAGCCAGACTTCTCCTAGCCGTTGTGGTCACTGGCAGCCGGACTCCTAGTCATTGTGGTCACTGGCAGCCGGACTCCTCCTAGCCATTGTGGTCACTGGCAGCCAGACTCCTCCTAGCCATTGTGGTCACTGGCAGCCAGACTCCTCCTAGCCATTGTGGTCACTGGCAGCCGGACTCCTAGCCATTGTGGTCACTGGCAGCCAGACTCCTAGCCATTGTGGTCACTGGCAGCCGGACTCCTAGCCATTGTGGTCACTGGCAGCCAGACTCCTCCTAGCCATTGTGATCACTGGTAGCCTGACTCCTCCTAGCCATTGTGGTCACTGGTAGCCGGACTCCTCCTAGTCATTGTGGTCATTGGCAGCCAGACTCCTCCTAGCCATTGTGGTCACTGGTAGCCGGACTCCTCCTAGTCATTGTGGTCACTAGCAGCCAGACTCCTCCTAGCCATTGTGGCCACTGGCAGCCAGACTCCTCCTAGCTATTGTAGTCACTGGTAGCCTGACTCCTCCTAGCCATTGTGGTCACTGGTAGCCGGACTCCTCCTAGTCATTGTGGTCATTGGCAGCCAGACTCCTCCTAGCCATTGTGGTCACTGGTAGCCGGACTCCTCCTAGTCATTGTGGTCACTAGCAGCCAGACTCCTCCTAGCCATTGTGGCCACTGGCAGCCAGACTCCTCCTAGCCATTGTGGTCACTGGCAGCTAGACTCCTAGCCATTGTGGTCACTGGCAGCCGGACTCCTAGCCATTGTGGTCACTGGCAGCCAGACTCCTCCTAGCTATTGTGGTCACTGGTAGCCTGACTCCTCCTAGCCATTGTGGTCACTGGTAGCCGGACTCCTCCTAGTCATTGTGGTCATTGGCAGCCAGACTCCTCCTAGCCATTGTGGTCACTGGTAGCCGGACTCCTCCTAGTCATTGTGGTCACTGTCAGCCAGACTCCTCCTAGCCATTGTGGTCACTGGTAGCCGGAGTACTCCTAGTCATTGTGGTCACTGGCAGCCAGACTCCTCCTAGCTATTGTGGTCACTGGTAGCCGGACTCCTCCTAGCCATTGTGGTCACTGGTAGCCGGACTCCTCCTAGTCATTGTGGTCACTGGCAGCCAGACTCCTAGCCATTGTGGTCACTGGTAGCCGGACTCCTCCTAGTCATTGTGGTCACTGGCAGCCAGACTCCTCCTAGCCATTGTTTTTTTGTGTTCTCAAGTGTTGAAAAAGTTGTCTCACACAAAAGGGTGATGACAAAGGTCACCAGAACCTCCAATACTTTTTTTCTTCTGGCTAACTGTGGGAAGGTTGTGAATGGCGGACACCACAAGTTGTCTAACCTCACTGATTCAAATTCCATTCAGATTCCTTCGTTTAACTTTGTGTTCGACACTAAGTTTTCGTTACATCTCTGTCATTAACATTAAATAAAAATGGGATCCATATCCATAAAATTATATCTATTAATTTATATTATCAGTGAATAAGATTATTATTATTATTATTATACAATGGTGAGGGGCTCTTGATCTAGGGAATTGGATCTGTGCTCCAGTTCCCTGAATTAAGCCTGAATGCCTTCCATTCCCTCCCCCCACACAGATGCTGTATAATCCATACGGGTTTAGCGCTCTCCCATGATGATAATAATAATAATAATTATTATTATTACGTGATAATAAATTTCATAAATTATTTGTATTCCACAGGAACACCAACACCACTGTACAACACATTACTGGAATCTAACTGGTCAAACCTGCTACACCGGCAGCCACAACACCGCTGGGTAAGAATGTCGGAACCGTACCAGCACAGACACTGAACAGGTACTGTACGAGTAAAGATGACCGTGTATAAAACGTTCTGAAAAAGACGGAATGCAACACTAACTTAAACATAGCAGTAAAATGGACAGAATTTTTTACATCAGGAAATATTTTTCAAAGTCAATCATAAGCATAGCATTTTTTAATTAAATGATACCCCCAGGGTGTAGAGTGAACCCCACTTAAGAACCACTGCATCACTTCTCCAGCTCTTCAGAAGCTGGACAAGAACCGAGAAAGTTAGCGGCATTTCCTCTCTGGATCGCCACGTCGAGATGCTGGAGCAAGAGGGTGGCAGCTCCTGGGTCCCTAGTATTACCTGAAGGATACTCGAAAGATGCTTATAGGAGTCAGCATCCCTGTGAATTGGTCCCAGACCATTCCTCCTGGTGGATCATCCCCGTAGCTTGGTTTTAGACCAGATCTCCTGGTGGATCATCCCCGCGGCCTTGATCTAGGCTGTTACTATTGGCTGTACTCAGTCAATGTACAAAACATAGTCTGGCTGATCTTGAACCGACTGAAGAGACGCTACTGAAATGTATTCTCTTATCTCTTAGTATACTCATGACACTCCTGCTTTTCATTGGGGGTATTTTGCACCGTCTGCCGATTCTTTAGTTATTCTTTAGTTTTTCTAAACTTCATTATCCTCATCACTTCATTAGAGACTGCAGACGACAGGCATTAAACATCTTCAACACACCCAGAAAAGACACTGCTGAGAAACGATACATAGTCCTCCCCACCAACTCCATTACCAAACACGTTTCCAACATTTTTTCCAATACCTCATTCCGAGTATCTACCTCCACATCCACAACCATCAAGGACATTACCAGTGACAGACAGGACAAGCTTCAATCCACTGCAGGGGTATACACAATTCCTTGTAATGACTGCAGCAAATTATACATTGGCGAAACATCCAGAGTCCTCCAAACACGTATTTCAGAACACCAGTACGCAGGCAGATCTGACGACCCAAGAAATGCCTGTGTTCAACACCGAAATTCACACAACCATTTAATCAACTACTGAAACGCAAGACTCATCACCAAAGAAGACAACACTCAATACCGAAGAATCCTGGAATCATCACTTATTTGTATATCCAGCAACTTCAACCAGAACAACGGCTTCTACAACATAGCTGAACCTATTGCCAAGAAACTTCTTCATCGCTATCCCACATAGAACTCAAGAATGGAACACTGCAGGTCCTTTAAGTTACCTGAGGTTTTAAACTATCACCCTACTTTGAAGACTGTCACATACAGCTTTCTCCACCTGACCCAGCATTCTCCACCTGACTAAATCCTGTAAATACCCTTGTTTCTTGTATCCAGGTAGATCTGTTTGTGACTCGATAAAGCCCACAGCGTGGGCAAAACATTGTCAATAAAGGATCACATTATACTGCTTATGTGTTTATCTTTCCACTAACGGAATATTTGCCCAACCCAATTTTCAATGCTACCCATGCAATAAGCTTTGATAATTCAATATACTCATGTGCAAGTCCTACTCAAATCCAACCCCTCTCACTCATGTGTTTATTCAACCTAAATTTGAAACTTACCAAGGTTTTAGCCTCAATAACCCTACTAGGCAGACTGTTCCACTAATCAACTACCCTATTTCCAAACCAATGCTATGTATTAATTTAGTCATTCTATGCTGATTGTTTTCTAACGAATTTATATCCATCCTGTAAAATGGAGACCAGAACTGAGCTGCCTATATCGTGTGGGTAATGAGAGACATAACTATGGGTATCAAGTAAACTCACGGATGGATGGTGGAGTAGATATATTACGTGAGAGAGGAATAGTAACCCCGCAGCTCCTGTCTGCTTGTAGGTCTATCTCATAGTGAGGCCGATGCCCGGGAGGGCGCCTCTCACATCAGCGGGTATTGTGACGTCACACGCAAAGGGACCGGCTATGTAAAACTAAAATGATTCTGATACACTACACAAGTGCATTTATGATACTGACACTACAGCTCGGCCATGTTACGTATGACGTCTCGGCATACTAGACAAATCTATAGGCTAAACAGACAGGTGGCACTGGGTGTATCTATACAATAGCAAACACATTATAACTTAGAACTAATCAGGATTAATCTTACTATCACACTTCTTGAGTTAATGGTTCTTAAAAGGATATAAATTGATCTTGAAATAATGCATTATATATGTATTATAATTTCAATTTGATATTTGATCAATCAATCTGTATTCATGCACTCAACAGCTTCTGAGGAAGAATAAATATTTACAGGGAAGAAGTTTTAACAGGAAAGATAGACTCAGCTAGCAAACGGTCATACTGTTAAAACTCAGAACTCGGAGAGAACTTGAACACACAAAAATCTTACTAGATACTGGAAATCTGATAACAAAACACACAGTCAATAATTCAGTTCTAATTGGATTTTCTAATTTTCTATCTTTAGTTCACGACTTATGATCACTTTCCTACTGAAGGAATGAACAAACTCGGTGGAGTTGATTAACTTATAATCACTTTCCTACTGAAGGAATGAACAAGCTCGGTGGAGTGGATGGATCTTTTCCCGGCTGAAATAGTTAGCTCAATAACACAAAGTATGAGCAAAGTAGAACGGCTCTCACTATCTCTTACTGCAGGTAATAATTACTCGACACACGACACTTTACTCTGCAAAGGAATTACTGTCAACTGGAAAGATCACTATCTGGAACACAAAGGACAACAACTGGCACTCTAGTGAATACACTAGCAAGAAACGGCTTTCTGCAATTGCTTTTGCATCAGCGAGAGATGCTATAACTCATTCAAGTAGTCTTTCTTCAACAAAGCGTCCCCTGGAGAGGAACTACTAATTGAACTAGCAACATTGCAAGGATAGACTCAGCACTCAAGGCGGTCCGAGATACCACAGGCCCCCTAGGCATCTGAATGCTATCTTGCATGCAAGATATTGTAGGGGCTGGATTCCAGACAGGAGTGACAGTACTATTACTAGTGCCTTACCGCTTGGCAACGTTAACAATTAAAACACATACTTTCTACAAGAACATATTTGAATTTCACATTCCGCATCACTCTGGCAAATCTCTGATACAAGCTGGGAGAACAAACACATTGCTCAAAGGCTAGAGACTTTCTTTCAGTCAGTAAGGGACTATAAGAACTTTTCACTGATTCATTATCATTATGGCTCTGAATAGCAGCACACACAGTATTATCACATGCATTTACTTGAGCTTCATTGCCTTGACTGGCAGAAAACACATAGTTATCACTTGAATTTACTTGAGACATGACTTCGAGCAACTGAACGAGAATTTAAATGAAAGCAAAATTAACGCAAGTATACAGCACAATATAGCTTAACTGGTATTAATTGTTTAACTATTCTGCATAAGTAACACGAATAATTGCACAATAACACTAAAGAAAAGATAACTCACTGGAAATTGACTTGGCAAGAAAATTTAACACACTAAAAATGAAAAATAATCTAGCTTTAACTTGAAATAACTGCAAAATGAGTTTTCTTTTCTTTTAAATATCAACAAAAATTGCAACACATTAAAAAAGAATTAAATACACAATTTATGAAATAAAAATTCAATAATGTTTATAGCAAGAGCAACAATCTGCTAAAACAAATCACTAAAAGGAGAAATTGCACAAAACAATTGAATTATTCACTGGCAATAAATTAAAGTAACTTTACTGCTTGAATCACTTAGAAAGTTCACTGAAATATTACTTATTACTCTTAGGAGAATGACAAGTTACTTGAACATTTAAGTAAACTCAATAAAAATTGATAAGAAAAAAAGTGAATACTGGGAAAGTTAATTTACACAAAATCAGTTTCAGGATATTTCAATTGTTTAAAATGACACTGGGGAAAATTATTTGCACACAAGAAAGATATCAGAAATTAATTAGTTTGAACACTCTTACTCTTAATTGCAAGCAAAGCAAGGTAACTCAAAGAAACAGTTACTAAACAAATCACTAAGGACACTGACTTTAATCAAACTTAAGAGTGAACTTGTTCATCAACACATGAAAACAATTGAAAATTAATTACAAGAAAAAATTAATGAACAGACTAATTAATAAAGGAAAAATAAATAAACACTTACAGAAACTGAAGTACACTCATGAAAACTCAATAAAAGTTATGCTCTTGTTAACTTGTATGTTATTATTACTGAGCAGAGCAAATTAATATCTTCAGTAAATTTTATCACTAGTCTGCAAAAGTAAATCACATTAGCACTATATAAAAATTAACAAGTACACAAAACATTATTGGGTGCAATGGAAAGAATTACACTAACTGCAATACACAGGAATTAGCAGGAAATTACTGGGAAACGGTAAAAAATTGCTTGGAGAGGAGCAAAAACAATTTATATATTTGCTGGAGTAAGCAAAAATTAATTACACAATTAACATTAACAAACGAGGGTAAATGATTAAATGATAACTCTGGGATAGAACACTTGGTGGAACACAACAATTAACAAGGAAGAACAAAAACACAGGGACAATGCTTGGGGGAAAAAATTAAATTCTTTTAAAAATTACTACTTGGTGGAATATTGGACAGAATATTAATAACAAAACTGTACTTACTGTATACTTGGTACACAACGAAATTCAGAGAAATTATGACACAATAATTAACAAGAGTCAGTACTTGTGAAATAAAAAATTAATGCAAGTAATTAATTTAACACATAACACTTGCTAGGACAAGGTTACACTCCCAGGATAACTCAAAATTTCTTTAACTGGCAAAATTGTCTCAACACACGGAATTGTCTCTAGATTATCTGAAAAATAAAAACAACAACACAATAATTGTCTCTAGGCTGCAAAACTTTGACTGAAGCGTTGATTAGGTTGGTACTGGAGATTGCTGGTGTCGGCTGGCGTTGGCTTCTACTCACACTCGTGGAAATGACGGAGGATTGTGCATAAATTGATGAACTACGAATCTTAGGCTTTAATAAAGGTGGCACAAATAGTTCAGAAAAAACACACTCAGGACGCTTGACCTGATTCGTAGCCAATAACTGCTTGCAGGACCCAGTTAAGGGTGAAATTATCCACACTTGATGCTTTGTGTGGGGGAGGGCAGGCTCACGTGGTCGTGGCGGGGGGGGGGCTGGGTGGAGTGGGCCCACACAGCTGGCTCACAGCATCCCGCGTTTGCCTGTGGCTTACGCCGTTTATAAAAAACATGTGAATTTAACCCAGGGTGGCTTGAATAACCCAGGATACCACAGGGATGGTATTATCACTCAGAACAGCGATACACTGCAGTACAAGGACGATATAAATGCGTGAACTCACGTGGCTTAATTCTCAGACAGCTGGGTGGCTTGCTGGCTTAACCTTTCACACAGGTTGACTGGCTTGGAATCTTGTAACAAATTAGCACAGCAAGGTAGAAGCTGGCTTAAGCTTAGGCTGACGTAACAGGTGGGTGACTGGGGTGTCTCTCTCTCACAGACTGGCTTACTCGTTCAGAATTTGCAAAACCCGGGTCATCCCCTCGTAGGTTTAAACAAATTAACAGATGAGGCACTTAGCTGACCAGGAAATATTGTAGATATTGTAGACTCCCTGCTTGGATGTAGATAACTGGTAACGTGGTCTCTGGAGGCACATAGACTGCCTGCTGGCTTGTAGGAATCTATCTCTCTATAACACCGTAATCGAAAGATTTACGGGCCCACTGCTGCACACCACTTATCGTGTGGGTAATGAGAGATATAACTATGGGTATCAAGTAAACTCATGGATGGATGGTGGAGTAGATATATTACGTGAGAGAGGAATAGTAACCCCGCAGCTCCTGTCTGCTTGTAGGTCTATCGCGTAGTGAGGCCGATGCCCGGGAGGGCGCCTCTCACATCAGCGGGTATTGTGATGTCACACGCAAAGGGACCGGCTATGTAAAACTATGATGATTCTGATACACTACACAAGTGTATTTATGATACTGACACTACACCTAATTTAGGTGAGGCCTTACTAATGATGCATAAAGCTGTAGTATAACAGTTGGACTTCTGTTGCTTACACTTCTTGATATAAATCCCAGTAATCTATTTGCCTTATTACGTACACTTAGGCATCTTACTGACAAGGAGAATAATATGTGCTCTATTTTTAATAATTATTTTCTCTCGGTTTTCACACAGGAAGACACTAATAATATCCCAGTAATTAATTTTTATAGTGTCCCTGAAGAAGATAAATTATGTAATATAACAGTCACTAGCAAAATGCAAAATGGAACTCTGTGAACCAATATCTAACATTTTTAATTTATATCTTCAAACAGATGTAGTGTCTGATATGTGGAAGCTGGCTAATGTAATTCCTATTTTTAAATCAGGGGACAAGTCACTACCGTCAAATTACCGCCCAATAAGCCTTACCTCAATTGTAGGCAAATTACTAGAGTCAATTATAGCTGATATTATTAGAAGCCATCTACATAACCATAATTTGATTAATGATACTCAGCATGGATTCACGAGGGGCCGTTCCTGCCTATCTAATTTATTAACCTTCTTTAGTAAAGCTTTTGAGGCTGTTGATCATGATAAAGATTTCGATATTGTTTATTTAGATTTTAGTAAGGCTTTTGATAGAGTACCGCACCAAAGACTGATAGAGAAAGTGGCAGCTCATGGCACTGGGGAAAAAGTGCTGTCATGGATCAAGTCATGGCTCACCAATAGGAAGCAGAGAGTGTGCATAAATGGGGTTAAATCCGAGTGGGGATCTGTAACAAGTGGTGTTCCACAGGGATCAGTCTTAGGCCCGTTATTGTTTATAATATATATCAATGACCTTGATGAGGGAATTACTAGTGATATGAGCAAATTCGCCGACGACACGAAGATAGGTAGGATATAAATTAGACACATATGCAACATTTGGGTATCTTTATTGAGGAAACGTTTCGCCACACAGTGGCTTCATCAGTCCAATACAAAGTAGAAAGGTATAAGGAGAGTAGGAATTTTGAGGTAATCAGTCCCTCGGCCTGGAGTCGATGTGTTCAGTCCATCAATCTTGTAGAAATAATAGCATATGTCCGTAGAGGTGGCTTATATACTGTAGTCAGGTGAGGTGAAGCAGCAGGAGGCGGGGTCATAGTGGTACCATCCACTAGTCGAAGTAGGTCTTCGTCAAGGTTGGACAAGTGTTGAAGAATTCGTTTGTATTAAGATCCCAAGATGTTGCTGTGTCAGACGGTCTGACACAGCAACATCTTGGGATCTTAATACAAACGAATTCTTCAACACTTGTCCAACCTTTGGACGAAGACCTACTTCGACTAGTGGCTGTGTCAGACGGTCTGACACAGCAACATCTTGGGATCTTAATACAAACGAATTCTTCAACACTTGTCCAACCTTTGGACGAAGACCTACTTCGACTAGTGGATGGTACCACTATGACCCCGCCTCCTGCTGCTTCACCTCACCTGACTACAGTATATAAGCCACCTCTACGGACATATGTTATTATTTCTACAAGATTGATGGACTGAACACATCGACTCCAGGCCGAGGGACTGATTACCTCAAAACTCCTACTCTCCTTACACCTTTCTACTTTGTATTGGACTGATGAAGCCACTGTGTGGCGAAACGTTTCCTCAATAAAGATACCCAAATGTTGCATATGTGTCTAATTTATAACTTGTCGGTTCTCTGAACCATTCATCTACATAGGTAGGATAATTGATTCAAACGTAGATGTCAGGGAACTTCAGGATTATTTAGACAAATTCAATTCTTGGTCAGAAAAGTGGCAGATGCAGTTCAATGTAGATAAATGCAAGGTTCTGAAGCTCGGGAGTGTCCATAACCCAAGCAATTATAACTTAAATAACGTAGAACTTAGCCATACAGATTGCGAGAAGGACTTGGGGGTTATGGTAAGCAGCAACCTTAAACCAAGACAGCAATGCCTAAGCGTACGTAATAAGGCAAACAGATTACTGGGATTTATATCAAGAAGTGTAAGCAATAGAAGTCCAGAGGTTATATTACAGCTTTATACATCGTTAGTAAGTATAATATATGTTTAAAGACCCTCCTTTGTCTTTACCCTTCCTGCTCATTTCTGTTTTTCCACTATACCTATTACTGTCCTTGTTATTGTTAAGATTTATGATATCAAAGCCTAAATCAATATTTCGACACTCATTATTTTCCATTCCTAAACCCATACCTCTAACTAATTATAGTCGACTGGTGTGAGTCGCATCCTGGGGGACAAGATTGAGGACCCCAATGGAAATAAGACAGACAGTCCTCGATGACGCACTGACTTTCTTGGGTTATCCTGGGTGGCTAACCCTCCGGGGTTAAAAATCCGAAGAAATCTTATCTTACCTACATCCTCAACTGAGTTACCGAGAAACCCCACACCTGCCCTGGATAAGTGAACCCCATCCCTGGAATACATGTCATTTTAGCCACAGAAGTGGTCCCAGTTGTCAATGAATGCCGTGCTCCTTCCTTAAGTGAATGTGACCTGACCTGACTAGGTTAGGGCATTGGCTTAAGCCGGTAGGAGACTTGCGCATAGCAATGGACCTGCCTCGCATGGGCCAGTAGGCTTGCTGCAGTGTTCCTTCTTTCTTATGTTCTTATGTTGTTATACCACACCTCTCACACCTCAGTCAGACCATACCTCATCACAGCTCTGATATATATATATATATATATATATATATATATATATATATATATATATATATATATATATATATATATATATATATATATATATATAATATCTGTGTGTGTGTATATATACGTTGTTTTTGTAATGCAAGTTATGATGAAGGAAGACATATGGTACACCATGGGTGAGTGCACGTGATGTTCCAAATACCAGAGAGCATTGTGTTGTTCTCTGCCAGTGTCTGAGAATTTGGTGCACCTCATCAATCACCTGTAGTGCAACAACAGCCACAACCTGAGTGATCCTGGGGGCGGTTGATAGGTGGGGGTGGGGGTGTGGGTGGGGGAGGACGGACGATACATCTGATGAGGATCAGGAATCAAGATATATACAATGAGAGGTATACATCTCTTAGCGTATATACAATGAGAGGTATACATCTCTTAGCGTATATACACTGAGAGCTTACATAAGAACATAAGAAAGGAGGAACACTGCAGCAGGCCTGTTGGCCCATACTAGGCAGGTCCTTCACAATCCGTCCCACTAACAGAACACTTGCTCAACCCAATTTTCAATGCTACCTAAGAAATAAGCTTTGACAATTCCATTCACTCATGTGCGAGTCGCACTCAAATCCAACCCCTCTCACTCATGAATTTATCCAACCTAAATTTGAAACTACCCAAGGTCCTAGCTTCAATAATGTAGATGAATGGTTCTCTGAACCATTCATCTACACCCTGTCTGACACAGCAACATCTTGGAATCTTAATACAAACGAATTCTTCAACACTTGTCCAACCTTTGGACGAAGACCTACTTCGACTAGTGGATGGTACCACTATGACCCCGCCTCCTGCTGCTTCACCTCACCTGACTACAGTATATAAGCCACCTCTACGGACATATGCTGTCATTTCTACAAGATTGATGGACTGAACACATCGACTCCAGGCCGAGGGACTGATTACCTCAAAACTCCTACTCTCCTTACACCTTTCTACTTTGTATTGGACTGATGAAGCCACTGTGTGGCGAAACGTTTCCTCAATAAAGATACCCAAATGTTGCATATGTGTCTAATTTATAACTTGTCGGTTCTCTGAACCATTCATCTACAACCCTACTAGGCAGACTGTTCCACTCATCAACTACCCTTTTTCCGAACCAATAATTTCCTATATCCTTTCTAAATCTAAACTTATCTGAAGGAGCCGAAGCACCTGGTCCATCACCAGGGACCTGAAGCACCTGGTCGACACGTCTCCTGTCAGAGCATCCTAGAGCCTGTGTCAGAGCATCCTAGAGCCTGAAGGAGGAGTGTGAGGTTGTCAGGCCCTCGATGTTGTCAGTCCATCATCTGTTCCTGTCTGTACCTGACTTGTGTATGTCACTCATATCTCGTAGTTTCTTTTATTGTTTCTTCATTCCTTGTCATTTTCTCGTAATCAAATATTTTATTTTTAAATTCTTAAAATTTGCTTTTCACTTCTGAAAGTTTGCATTTTTGGACCAGTTGTTGTCAAATGCTTGCCTTCGACACTTCACTCTTCTGGTCCACCTTTTATCAAGTACTAGTCCTCATTAGCACTTCTGGTCCACCTTTTATTAAGTACTAGTCTTCATTAGCACTTCTGGTCCACCTTTTAGGAAACATAAGAAACATAAGAAAGGAGGAACACTGCAGCAGGCCTGTTGGCCCATACTAGGCAGGTCCTTCACAATCCGTCCCACTAACAGAATATTTGCTCAACCCAATTTTCAATGCTACCCAAGAAATAAGCTTTGACAATTCTACCCACTCATGCGCGAGTCCCACTCAAATCCAACCCCTCTCACTCATGAATTTATCCAACCTAAATTTGAAACTACCCAAGGTCCTAGCTTCAATAACCCTACTAGGCAGACTGTTCCACTCATCAACTACCCTATTTCCAAACCAATACTTTCCTATATCCTTTCTAAATCTAAACTTATCTAACTTGAATCCATTATTGCGGGTTCTCTCTTGGAGAGATACCCTCAAGACCTTATTTATATCCCCTTTGTTAATACCCATTTTCCACTTGTATACCTCGATCATGTCTCCCCTCATTCTACGTCTTACAAGTGAATGTAATTTAAGGGTCTTCAATCTTTCTTCGTAAGGAAGATTTCTAATGCTATGTATTAATTTAGTCATTCTACGCTGAATGTTTTCTAACGAATTTATGTCCATTCTGTAATATGGAGACCAGAACTGAGCTGCGTAATCTAGGTGAGGCCTTACTAATGATGTATAAAGCTGTAATATAACCTCTGGACTTCTGTTGCTAACACTTCTTGATATAAATCCCAGTAATCTATTTGCCTTATTACGTACGCTTAGGCATTGCTGTCTTGGTTTAAGGTTGCTGCTTACCATCACCCCCAAGTCCTTCTCGCAATCTGTATGGCTAAGTTCTACGTTATTTAACTTATAAGTGCTTGGGTTATGGACACTCCCGAGCTTCAGAACCTTGCATTTATCTACATTGAACTGCATCTGCCACTTTTCTGACCACGACTTAAGTTTGTCTAAATCTTCCTGAAGTTCTATGACATCTATGTTTGAATCAATTATCCTACCTATCTTCGTGTCGTCGGCGAATTTGCTCATATCACTAGTAATTCCCTCATCAAGGTCATTGATATATATTATAAATAACAATGGGCCTAAGACTGATCCCTGTGGAACACCACTTGTTACAAGTCCCCATTCGGATTTAACCCCATTTATGCACACTCTCTGCTTCCTATTGGTGAGCCATGACTCGATCCATGACAGCACTTTTCCCCCAATGCCATGAGCTGCCACTTTCTTTAACAGTCTCTGGTGCGGTACTCTATCAAAAGCCTTACTAAAGTCTAAATAAACAATATCGAATTCTTTATCGTGATCAACAGCCTCAAAAGCTTTACTGAAGAAGGTTAATAAATTAGATAGGCAGGAACGGCCCTCGTGAATCCATGCTGGGTATCATTAATCAAATTATGGTTATCTAGATGGCTTCTAATAATATCAGCTATAATTGACTCTAGTAATTTGCCTACAATTGAGGTCAGGCTTATTGGGCGGTAGTTTGACGGTAGTGACTTGTCCCCTGCTTTAAAAATAGGAATTACATTAGCCAGCTTCCACATATCAGACACTACACCTGTTTGAAGAGATAAATTAAAAATGTTAGATATTGGTTCACAGAGTTCCTTTTTGCATTCCTTAAGAACCCTTGCAAAAAGCTCATCAGGACCCGCGATTTATTTTGTTTCAGTCGGTCCAGCTGTTTCATAATCATTTCGCTAGTGACTGTGATATTACATAATTTATCTTCTTCTAGGCCTCTGTAAAAATTAATTACTGGGATATTATTAATGTCTTCCTGTGTGAAAACCGAGAGAAAATAATTATTAAAAATAGAGCACATATCGTTCTCCTTGTCAGTAAGATGCCCAAAGTTATTTTTAAGGGGACCTATCTTATCCCTAACTTTTGTTCTATAAACCTGGAAAAAACTTTTTGGGTTAGTTTTTGAATCCCTAGCAACTTTAATTTCATAGTCCCGTTTAGCTTTTCTTATTCCCTTTTTAACGTCCCTCTTAATGTCAGTATACTGATTTATAAGATGATCCTCACCTCTTTTTATGCGCCTATAAATTCCTTTCTTCTGCCCTAAAAGATACATGAGCCTATTATTCATCCATTTTGGGTCATTTCTACTTGATCTAATTTCTTTATACGGGATAAATGTTCTTTGGGCAGCCTGTATAGTGTTAAGAAAACTGTCATATTGATACCTCTCTTCTTCACCCCAGTCCACAGTTGATAAGTGTTCTCTAAGTCCATTATAATCTGCTAAGCGAAAATCTGGGACCGTTACTGAATTATCCATACTATCATACATCCATTCAATGCTAAAAGTAATTGACTTGTGGTCGCTTGAGCCGAGTTCCTCTGTAATTTCTAAATTATTAACAAGGGTTTCCTTGCTTGCCAAAACCAAGTCAAGTAGGTTATTTCCCCTTGTAGGTTCTGTTACAAACTGCTTCAAAAAGCAATCCTGAACAACTTCTAAAAAGTCGTTAGATTCTAAATTCCCTGTCAAGAAATTCCAATCAATCTGACTAAAGTTTAAGTCCCCTAGAATTACTACGTTATCGTGCCTTGTGGCCTTAACAATTTCCTCCCAAAGTAGTCTCCCTTGTTCCCTATCTAAGTTTGGAGGACGGTAAATCACGCCTAAAATCAAATTTTCACACCCCTCTGAAAATTCTATCCAGACTCTGTATGTGTTATTTCAGACTTTATACCCGTTTTTATGCAACAATTTAAATGATCACGGACATAGAGTGCCACCCCACCCCCCTTCCCGATACTTCTGTCTACTTGGAACAATTTAAAACCCTGAATGTGACATTCGGCAGGCAAGTCCCGATTTTTCATATTAAACCATGTCTCAGTTATTGCAAAAACATCAATATTACCCGTACTTGCAACTAATCTCAACTCGTCCATCTTATTCCTAGCACTACGACTATTGGTGTAATATATATTTAAAGACCCTCCTTTCTCTTTACCCTTCCTGCTCATTTATGTTTTTCCACTATACCTATTACTGTCCTTGTCATCTAGTGTCACTAGCTTTCCACTATCCACCTTATTCTGCCTATTACTAGTTCTCCTAGAACTTATAATATTACTACACTGGGACTTCACTGATTTCCCCCCATAACCCATACCACTAACTTTTTCTAGTTTAAAGCCCTAACAGCTCCCTCCACTGCAGTTGCCAGTGCCTCCACCCCAGACCTGGATAAGTGAACCCCATCCCTGGCATACATGTCATTTCTGCCATAGAAGAGGTCCCAGTTGTCAATGAATGTTACTGAATTTTCCTTACAGTATTTGTCCAGCCAGCAATTGACACCAATTGCCCTGGACAGCCATTCATTTCCAACTCCTCTCCTTGGCAAAATACCACATATGACAGGGTTCCCACCCTTCTTCCTAATTATGTCTATTGCTGACCTAAACCTGCTAGTCAGGTCCTCACTCCTACGTCTGCCAACATAGTTGCCTCCAGCACTGAGACAGATAATAGGATTGCTCCCATTACCTCTCATGATGTCGTCCAGAGGGCTAACAATATCCTCCATCGCAGCCCCAGGAAAGCAAACCCTCTGTCTCCTACTCCTTTCATTCAAACAGAAAGCCCTATCCATGTACCTAACCTGGCTGTCCCCAACAACAACAATGTTTTTACCTTCCTTGGTGTCGTTCGTAGTGACGCTCCCAGAAGTCGACTCACATTCATCGGGTAGCACAGAGAATGGGTTCGATGTTTCCACAACATACTCCTGGGTCTTCGTTGTTTCTACCTCTCCACCCGTCCTCTTGATCCTTAACTTTGTCCCATGCGTTTTAGCCACTGTCCAGGTTCCTTTCTTGGCTTGAGGATTCTCAACAGGAGGATTACTACGAATCCTCTTGTTTTCCTCAGTCAGTCGCTGTATCTCAAGCTTAGCTACCCTCAGTTCTTCCTTCAGCTGCTGGTAGAGTAGCTCAAGAGAGGACAGCTTCAGATTCACAGAGAGCACACATGACACGTCTACAATGAGTTAAGTCAGGTCCACCACTGTTAAGTCAGGTCCACCACTGTTAAGTCAGGTCCACCTTGGGTAGTTTCAAATTTAGGTTGGATAAATTCATGAGTGAGAGGGATTGGATTTGAGTGGGAATTGCACATGAGTGAATGGAATTGTCAAAGTTTATTTCTTGGGTAGCATTGAAAATTGGGTTGAGCAAGTGTTCTGTTAGTGGGACGGATTGTGAAGGACTTGCCTAGTATGGGCCAACAGGCCTGCTGCAGTGTTCCTCCTTTCTTATGTCTCTCAATTGTCACTGTCAGTAGTTCAGTGATAGTACATAAGTTCAGTGATAGTACATAAGTTCAGTGATAGTACATAAGTTCAGTGATAGTACATAAGTTCAGTGATAGTACATACGTTCAGTGATAGTACATAAGTTCAGTGATAGTACATAAGTTCAGTGATAGTACATAAGTTCAGTGATAGTACATAAGTTCAGTGATAGTACATAAGTTCAGTGATAGTACATAAGTTCAATGATAGTACATAAGTTCAGTGATAGTACATAGTAGCTTATAACCGTTACTGCTTTCAGTGGTCATGCCTGAGTCATACACTGCTCACGTGATCAACCGTTAGCCCATGTCAAAGGTCACCCCTTTTGAATGCCATGACCCCTGCTCGGGGCAGCGTCAGTGTCATCCGAACAGTCAGTGTAGACAGACGCAGGTTTACGGCTCTGAGTGACTCCAATATACCGTTACCATCCCAAGCCCACCTTTATTATCTTACCCAATCTACGAAAGACACCCACGACACACAACGTGCTAGTGGCACCCCTGCTTTTCATTGGGGGATGTTACATCACCTGCCGAGTATTTTGCTTTCGTAGGGAGTGACTCTCGTGTGCAGGTTTGGTACTAATCCCTCGAGAATTTTCCACGTGTATATAATAATGTATCTCTCCCGCCTGCGTTCTAGGGAGAACAGGTTTAGGAACTTCAAGCGTTCCCAGTAATTGAGGTGGTTTATCGCAGTTATGCGTGTCGTGAAGGTTCTCTGCACATTTTCTAGGTCAGCAATTTCACCTGCCTTGAAAGGTGCAGTTAGTGTGCAGCAATATTCCAGCCTAGATAGAACAAGCGATTTGTAAAGTGTCAACATGGGCTTTGCATCCCTGGTTTTGAAGGTTCTCATTATCCATCCTGTCATTTTTCTAGCAGATGCGATTGCTACGGTGTTATGGTCCCTGAAGGTGAGATCCTCTGACATGATCACTCCCAGGTCTTTGACATTAGTTTTTCGCTCTATTGTGTGGTTGGAATTTGTTTTGTACTCCGATGAGATTTTAATTTCCTCACGTTTTCCATATCTGAGTAATTGAAATTTCTCATCACTGAACTTCATATTGTTTTCTGCAGCCCATTTAAAGATTTCGTTGATGTCTGCTTGGAGTCTTTCAGTGTCTTCAATGGTGGACACTGTCATACAGATTCGGGTGTCATCTGCAAAGGAAGACACGGCACTGTGGCTTATATCCCAGTCTATGTCCGATATGATGATGAGGAACAGGATCTGGTCTGAACATCAATTTAAGACTCTTCTCAAAAACCACCTACTCACCCTAAACTAAATACTCTATACTCAATTCAACCAAAAAAATCTCCCAATTACCTAAATCTTAAAACTTCAAAACTAGATTCCCAAAGTTCATACATTAATAAATACTACATTATAGTATAAATACCTGGCCCCCCCCCCCCCACCAACTTGAAGCATTCTCATAGTGTAAACTACTTCAACAACGCTCAGTGTTATTTTCCCATAATATAATTTCAATATTTACTATTAATATAACCATCCTACAAAACTCTTTGTCACAATGTAATATCCTCAGATTGTAATTTGAGTAAACTTATTATCTGCTATAAATATAAACTAATGTTTAACTATAACAAACTTAATCAATTTCGCTAGCATTAAGTAGTCTATAAGCCATTAGATTTAGTCTGCCCATAATGCCATGGCATGATAGTGGCTCTTTGCACTGCAATTCATAATTGTAATTACAAAATCTCGATGTAAACTTGCAATGAAATAAAAATATTATTATTATAATTGTGAGTAATCTCTGGCACAGGAAAATGAGGAATGTAATGTTGCTTTAGTAGCCAGGAAACACAACATTCACATTAATGTTACCTCTGTCCCTCTCCTATACTTCTCCGTGTCTCATAATTAAAATTCCATTTAATTTTATTGTGAGCTAATGTACAGATACAGACATGTCTACGGTGTTATAATTACACTGGTCTACAGACAAAATGATCCGAAAATACGTGTCTTGTGTGCTCTCTGTGAATCTGAACAAGATGTCCTCTCTTGAGCTACTCTACCAGCAGCTGAAGGAAGAACTGAGGGTAGCTAAGCTTGAGATACAGCGACTGACTGAGGAAAACAAGAGGATTCGTAGTAATCCTCCAGTTGAGAATCCTCAAGCCAAGAAAGGAACCTGGACAGTGGCCGGAATGCATGGGACAAAGTTAAAGATCAAGAGGATGCATGGAGAGGTAGAATTAACGAAGAACCAGAAACCTGTTGTGGAAACATCGAACCGATTCTCCGTGTTACCCGATGAATGTGAGTCGACTACAGGGAACATCACGAACGTCACCAAGGAAGGTAAGAACATTGTTCTTGTTGGGGATAGTCAAATTAGGTATATGGATAGGGCCTTCTGCTTGAAAGAGAGAAGTAGGAGACAGAGGGTTTGCTTTCCTGGGGCTGGGATGGAGGATATTGTTAGCCGTCTGGACGACATCATGAGAGGTAATGGGAGCAATCCTATTATCTGTCTCAGTGCTGGAGGCAACGATGTTGGCAGACGTAGGAGTGAGGACCTGACTAGCAGGTATAGGTCAGCAATAGACATAATTAGGAAGAAGGGTGGGAACCCTGTCATATGTGGTATTTTGCCAAGGAGAGGAGTTGGAGATGAATGGCTGTCCAGGGCAATTGGTGTCAATTGTTGGCTGGACAAACACTGTAAGGATAATGCAGTACCATTCATTTGCAACTGGGACCACTTCTATGGCCGAAATGACATGTATGCCAGGGATGGGGTTCACTTATCCAGGGCAGGTGTGGATTTTCTTGCTAGCTCAGTTGAGGGTGTTGTTAGGACTTTAAACTAGGATTAGTTAGAGGTATGGGTTTAGAAATGGAAAATACTGAATGTCGAAATATAGATCTAGGCTTTGATATAAAAAATCTTAACAATAACAAGGACAGTAATAGGTATAGTGGTAAAACAGAATGGAGCAGGAAGGATAAAGAGAAAGGAGGGTCTTTAAAAGTGTATTATACAAATAGTCGTAGTGCTAGGAATAAGATGGACGATTTGAGATTAGTTGCAAGTGCAGGTAACATTGATGTATTTGCCATAACTGAGACGTGGTTCAATACGAAAAATAGGGACATGCCTGCTGAATGTCATATACAGGGTTTTAAATTGTTCCAAGTAGACAGAAGTTTCGGGAAGGGGGGTGGAGTGGCACTGTATGTCCGAGATCGCTTGAACTGTTGCATAAAAATGGGAATAAAGTCTGAAATAACACATACAGAGTCTGTCTGGATAGAATTTTCAGAGGGGCATGAAAAATTGATTTTAGGTGTGATATACCGTCCCCCAAACTTAGATAGGGACCAAGGGAGACTACTATGGGAGGAAATTGTTAAGGACACAATGCACGATAACGTAGTTATTCTGGGTGACTTCAACTTTAGTCAAATTGATTGGAATTTTTGACTGGGAATTTAGAATCTAACGACTTCTTAGAAGTAGTTCAAGATTGTTTTTTGAAGCAGTTTGTGACAGAAGCTACAAGGGAAATAACCTGCTTGACTTAGTTCTGGCAAACAAGGAAACCCTTGTTAATAATTTAGAAATTACAGAGGAACTCGGCGCAAGCGACCACAAATCAATTACCTTTGGCATTGAATGGAAGTTTCATAGTACGAATAACTCAGTAACGGTCCCAGATTTTCGCTTAGCAGATTACAATGGACTTAGAGAACACTTATCATCTGTGGACTGGGGTAATGAAGAGAGCTATCAATATGACAGTTTTCTGAACACTATACATGCTGCCCAAATAACATTTATCCCATATAAAGAAATTAGATCGAATAGAAATGACCCAAAATGGATGAATAATAGGCTCAAATATCTTTTAGGGCAGAAGAAAGGAATTTATAGGCGTATCAAAAGAGGTGAGGGTCATCTTATGAGTCAGTATATTGACATTAAGAGGGACGTTAAAAGGGGATAAGAAAAGCTAAACGGGACTACGAAATTAAAGTTGCTAGGGATTCGAAAACTAACCCAAAAGTTTTTCCAGGTGTATAGAACAAAAGTTAGAGATAAGATAGGTCCCCTTAAAAATAATTATGGGTATCTAACTGACAAAGAGAATGAAATGTGCTCTATTTTTAATAATTATTTTCTCTCGGTTTTCACTCAGGAAGACACTAATAATATCCCAAGAATTAGGTATTTTAGTGGGCCTGAAGAAGATAAATTATGTAGTATCACAGTCACTAGCGAAATGGTTATCAAACAGATAGACCGTTTGAAGCAAAATAAATCGCCAGGCCCCGATGAGCTTTTTCAAGGGTTCTTAAGGAATGCAAAATAGAACTCTGTGAACCCTTAACTAACATTTTTAACCTATCTCTTCAAACAGGTGTAGTGCCGGATACATGGAAGATGGCTAATGTAATTCCTATTTTTAAAGCAGGGGACAAGTCGTTACCATCAAATTACCGCCCAATAAGTCTAACATCAATTGTAGGCAAATTACTAGAGTCGATTATAGCTGATAACATAAGAAGCCCTCTCGATAGGCATAATTTGATTAATGATACTCAGCATGGATTCACCAGGGGCCGTTCCTGCCTAACTAATTTATTAACTTTTTCAGTAAGGCTTTTGAGGCAGTTGATAATGATAAAGAATTCGATATTGTTTATTTGGATTTTAGTAAGGCTTTTGATAGAGTACCACATCAGAGACTGTTAAAGAAAGTGGCTGCTCATGGCATTGGGGGAAAAGTGTTGTCATGGATCGAGTCATGGCTCACCGATAGGAAGCAGAAGGTGTGCATAAATGGGGTTAAATCGGAGTGGGGATCTGTAACAAGTGGCGTTCCTCAGGGATCGGTTTTGGGCCCGTTGTTGTTTATAATATATATAAATGACCTTGACGAGGGAATTTCTAGTGATATGAGCAAATTCGCTGATGACACGAAGATAGGTTAAGGGAACTCAGTCTGATGACACTGGTTGATGTTACTATATGACTTATTTGCCATATGTTGGTCACCATGAGTCTTATGTTGACAGATGCTTTTGGCAGATGTTTGGATCCTTCTTGTCGTCTACTTAATAATACAGCTGGTCGTTCTTGGTACCGAGGGTCTCAGGCCTCGTGTAATATGCGACCTAACTTCCACTATTTGCCAAAAAAAAAAAAAAAAAAAATCCTGAAATTTGTTATAACTGCCCAGACCACAATTGACTTCCACTGTTTGCCCAAAAAAAAAAAATCCTGAAATTTGTTATTACTGCCCAGACCAAACTGGTCCTGGACCAGTTTGGTCCAGGATGAACCCACATGGTACTTACTGGAGGTCATTTATTAAAAATCAAGTTTTTCAAAATTCTTGTTGATAAACGTCCAGGATACGGATCTCTCTTTCGTTTTCTTCTGTTATTAACTTGAGATGACTGACGATGCTAAGGCGTCTGGGGGGGAAAAGTGATGAGTAAGGCATCATCCACGTACCTTAGCCACGTAACATCTTCAGAAATGTGAACTTTGAGTCTCTCATCTTCTAGATGTTCCATATACAAGCTGGCCATGACGGCACTTAGAGGTGAGCTCGTGGCCAAGTGAAAAGACTGATTGTATGTGGATTTTCAGAAAGAGACAACGTTACCAGTACACAATTCCATGGCGTCGACATCTTTAGCAGACATGGGTCACCTGAGTCTATCATAAATTTTCATGCGGAGGTCAATGGCTTGGGTAGTAGGCAAATTTGTGGTAAAGTCAGTACCTGACCAGCCGGGCTGTGGTTTGCACGTCAGTGTACGTGCGGCCAGCAGTAACAGCCTGGTTGATCAGGCCCTGATCCACCGCGATGCCTGGTCACATAAGCGGGCCGCGGGGGTGTTGACTCCCGAAATCCTCTCCAGGTATACTTCAGGTGTAAGGATGTCGCATCACAACTATTAAAACTGTGTAACTTATCTCATACCCTTATGTGTTCAGTGCTGTTGAGTTCTCCAGTGTTCTAGGTGAGCTGAACTAACACTTCCCAAGAGTTGTGAAAGATATTTAGCTTATAAACCAACTTGTAGATGAGGGTCGCTGCCAATACCTGAGCTGATAAGTCACAACCCGCATCACAACACCAACAAACCCCTGGCTCTCTTCAAGCAGGCACTGGACAGGCACCTAAAGTCGGTACATGACCAGCCAGGCTGTAGTTCGTACGTTGGACTGCGTGGGGCCAGCAGTAACAGCCTGGTTGATCAAGTTCTGATTCAACACGAGGCCTGGTCACAGACCGGGCCGCAGGGGCGTTGACCCCTGGAACTCTCTCCAGGTATACTCCGACAAGTACATGACTAAGACATGTGCAGCACAGAGGTATATTTATTTCCGAAACGATTCTCTTACACACTAGTCATCGTCAGTCAAATACAGAGCTTACTAAATATAGAGACAACAAAAGTAGTTAAGAGGACGTGATGAGTCCAACAACCATGTGTCTTACATACTCTTATTATCATCCTTACACACACGAAATATATTTCCTTAAATGGAGTACTTAGCTAGGTGTATATATATATATATATATATATATATATATATATATATATATATATATATATATATATATATATATATATATATATATATATATATACATGTATATATATATATTGACTGCTAACTATGCTTTGAACTACATGTACTGGTATGGGGTAATAGTTAAATGTTTCTGGTAGGAGAGGATTTACCAAGGTGGTGTCAGTGCAAGTGTTGTTTTCATAAATTTGTTTACAGGTTGTTTTCCTTCTAAGGGGGGGGGGGAAGGGGGGTAACATATTTTGTTTCTCGTCTGTTCTGCGAATTCTAAACATTATAAAAAATCTTTCGTCGGTGGAAGCATGCAGGGATGAGATGAAAACCTGAAAGCCACTTGTCTGAAAGCTGGCTACCTTGCACCAAAATGTCTAGCGTTAGCTGGGCGCCAAGGTATTGGACCAGTGTGGTACGGTAGTAGAGCACTGTGTACCTTGTTCCAAGGTTCGAGTCCCCTTTGACCTGAGATTAGTGTTTGTTAATATTTCGCCCGTTCTGCGAAAGGGGGCTTTAGGAAAGGTAGGGGGTGTGTAGACCAAGTGTTTACAGTGAAACATATAGGTGAACAGTATTTGGATAAGGGTAAAGATGTTTTTGTGGCATTTATGGATTTGGAAAAGGCGTATGATAGGGTAGATAGGGAGGCAATGTGGCAGATGTTGCAGGTGTATGGAATAGGAGGAAGGTTACTGAAAGCAGTGAAGAGTTTTATGAGGATAGTGAGGCTCAGGTTAGAGTGTGTAGGAGGGAAGGGGACTATTTCCCAGTAAAAGTGGGCCTTAGACAAGGATGTGTGATGTCACCGTGGTTGTTCAATATATTTATAGATGGGGTTGTAAGAGAAGTGAATGCGAGGGTCTTGGCAAAAGGTGTTGGGCTAAAAGATAAAGAAGCAAATACAAAGTGGGAGTTGTCACAGTTGCTTTTTGCTGATGACACTGTGCTTTTGGGAGATTCTGAAGAGAAGCTGCAGAGGTTGGTGGATGAATTTGGTAGGGTGTGTAAAAGAAGAAAATTGAAAGTGAATATAGGAAAGAGTAAGGTGATGAGGATAACAAAAAGAATAGGTGACGAAAGATTGGATATCAGATTGGAGGGAGAGAGTATGGAGGAGGTGAATGTATTCAGATATTTGGGAGTGGACATGTCGGCGGATGGGTCTATGAAGGATGAGGTGAATCATAGAATTGATGAGGGAAAAGGGTGAGTGGAGCACTTGGAGTCTGTGGAGACAAAGAACCTTGTCCATGGAAGTAAAGAGGGAATGTATGAGAGTATAGTTATACCAACGCTCTTATATGGGTGTGAAGCATGGGTGATGAATGTTGCAACGAGGAGAAGGCTGGAGGCAGTGGAGATGTCATGTCTGAGGTCAATGTGTGGTGTGAATATAATGCAGAGAATTCGGAGTTTGGAAATTAGGAGGAGGTGCGGATCACCAAAACGATTGCCCAGAGAGCTGAGGAGGGGTTGTTGAGGTGGTTTGGACATGTAGAGAGAATGGAACGAGACAGAGTGACTTCGAGAGTGTATAAATCTGTAGTGGAGGGAAGGCGGGGTAGGGGTCGGCCTAGGAAAGGTTGGAGGGAGGGTAAAGGAAGTTTTGTGTGCGAGGGCTTGGACTTCCAGCAAGCATGTGTGAGCGTATTTGATAGGAGTGAATGGAGGCATATGGTTTTAATACTTGACGTGCTGTTGGAGTGTGAGCAAAGTAACATTTATGAAGGGATTCAGGGAAACCGGCAGGCCGGACTTGAGTTCTGGAGATGGGAAGTACAGTGCCGGCACTCTGAAGGAGGGGTGTTAATGTTGCAGTTTTATAACTGTAGTGTAAAGCACCCTTCTGGCAAGACAGTGATGAAGTGAATGATGATGAAAGTTTTTCTTTTTCGGGCCACCCTGCCTTGGTGGGAATCGGCCGATGTGTTAAAAAAAAAAAAAAAAAAAAAAATATATATATATATATATATATATATATGTCGTGCCGATTAGGTAAAACTTGCTATTTTGGCTTAAATAGCAACGCTCACCTTGCCATATAAGACAAGTGAAAATTTGTGTATGCAATAATTTCGCCAAAATCATTCTGAACATAACGAAAAAAATATATTTCATTGTGTTTGTTTATTATTAAATTAATGTTAACGTATCTAAAATATATTTAGTTGGGTTAGGCTAAATTAAATTGCGCTTGTTGTAATAAGGTTAGGTAGGTTTTCAAAGTTTCTCTTGGTACAAAATTATAAATTCTTACATTAACATCAATGAAAAAAAATATATCTTTAAACGTATAAGAGAAAATTTTAGAACGGACTTAATTTTAGCTGTTTTCTTGCTAATTGACCAGTTTTACCTAATCGGCACGACATATATATATATATATATATATATATATATATATATATATATATATATATATATATATATATATATATATATATATATAGTACTGTAACCACGAATGAGCGGTATTTAATCAATAACAATGAACTAGCCGGGGTATCGAACCCATGTTGTTTTAGCCCGCCTCATGGCGAGCAAAAATTCACGACACTCTAACCCACTGGACCATTCAATCCTACAAAGATCACGCACCCAGCAGAGCTAATTTTCCCGAAATTCTCTACATAACAAGGGACTTTCTATATAGTAGTATGTCATTGATGTCAGCTAGGCCTGTATACCTTGTACATGTACTTGTAGTAAATAAAATATTATATATATATATATAATATATATATATATATATATATATATATATATATATATATATATATATATATATATATATATATATATATATATATATATATATATAGTGTTCCATCTTTTGATTAAGAATGTGCTTTTATATTTGAGAAACGTTGAAATGTGTTCTAATTAATATTATATCACGATCTTCTCCCTTTATAGCTACAAGTACCATGGTATACGATATATGATGTTCAACACCATTGTAAATATTGTATTATATTATGTGTTTTGTTAGGCGTTCATAATATTAAGTATGTGATTTTCATGTAGTGTTAAACCACTAGTTAGAGTGGCAGTTACCAGTCAGCAACCAGTTACCAGTCAGCAACCAGTTACCAGTCAGCAACCAGTTACCAGTCAGCAACCAGTTACCAGTCAGCAACCAGTTACCAGTCAGCAACCAGTTACCAGTCAGCAACCAGTTACCAGTCAGCAACTTGCCTACCTTCTGCTAAGTCACGTGACGTCGGATTACCCCTCCTTAGCTCTGGGAATAGGTTCACACACTCACTCCCGAGTAGTACTCTGCCTTGTACTCTCACGCTTAGTCTGATATCTGTTTTCTTGAGTTCTTTATTCTTATTCCGATCCCTTGAATGGGAATATCTATGAAACTTCCTGTATGGATAATTTGAATTTAATGTCTGTGAAGATATTGATATGAGTTGTGTTAGCAACGTATCAGTTATTTCATGGCATATATTAATTGCCAAACTCTAACAATAGCCGTATATATAATTCTACCCTTTATGTGTAAAGGGAAAGACAAGTAATTTTATGCTCTTTATTAAGATTATAGTTCATAAGAGATATGAATATCCAATCTAAGTTTTATTATTAAAGACAAGGATTTCCTGGGGGCGGTAGTCAGATTAGAGGTACATAATGGGTCCAGGGACTGGACCCCAACAGGTCATCCTAAAGAAAGGAAGGTTAACAAAGAAAGCCTCTTTGATTAAGAAGGCTATATTTGCCGCACTAAACCCTTGTTGCCATTGGAGTTTTTCCCTAGACAAAAGCCATTCTTGTTCTCTCCATACGCAACAAATGTATATATGTATATCGCAGTCAGGACTCTATATTGCTTCTGAGAAGGACAAGATTCGCAGGCAGCGCTCTAGACCACTCGGACATCAAATGCCACATAGACTGGGCAGCCTGGTTCACAACCCAGGTTTCTTTCCCAGATGCTTTATTTCTCTGTAAAAAAATTACAATGTGTGTTTTACATTTAAAGACAATAATTACAAAGATGGCCGTTAGCATGCCTAGCATGCCTGGGCCTAGCATGCCTGGGCATGCTAGGCATTTCGGGCAGACTTAATACTAGTTCTTCATCTATTTACAAATTACAAATGATTACAAATTTCAAATGATTAAATATATTTACCATAGTGAGGTAGTTCAGAATGTTTAGATTGTAAAAAATTAGTAATAAGAATGGTTTTGTCTTGGCATGTTACACAGTTTCTATTAAAGCTCCAATATTGGAGTAAATCAGGCAAACTTAAGACTAGTTTCAGATTTATTAGACAATAACTATATTCGGGATTTTATGTTTACTGTCCTTTGGGTCAGTAAACAGGTGATATCACAATATGCAAAACCACCACTATGAAGAAATAGCGAAGTTTACGGTCAAACTGGTAAAAGTCTTGAACTAAGATTAAAACAACATAAATATAGCATCAGAACTGGACAAGATTATAATGCTCTATTTATTCATGTGAGAGATTTTAACCATCCAATTGATTTTCAAAAGGCTGAGAAAGTTGTATCAAGCAAGTCCATGGTTGACAGGAATATAACACTGGTCTGCATAATTGTTTTTGACTCTATGGTGTCTTTTTCGGTATATATATATGGAAAATAGTGATTCATTGTGTTTTTTATTCCTCTCTATCACAGCAGGTTGTCAAGTTATACGGAAACGTTACTTTTCTCTTTTCGTATAACATAAGTAAATGAGAAAGTGGTATATTACCAATTAAATGTTTACCTTATATTGAATTAAATGATAAATCTAATATATTTTTCATTATTTTCAGATTATTAATATGTCTAGAGGCTGCATAAATTCACCAGACATTTTTTGGTATGTTTGCGGGCAATTCACACCTTCAGATTCCCGGAGCAACATTACTCATTTATTGAAGCTCTGCTACTTTGCTTATTTTGGCTGCAAACTTGGAGACCAGGACAAACCATTTGCACCACACAAAGCTTGCAAGAGTTGCATCAGTAAGCTCCAAGTGTGGTCAGTTGGAAAACTTAAATGTATGCCCTTTGGAGTACCAATGGTATGGCGGGAGCAGATGAACCACCATGATGACTGCTACTTTTGTATGACTAAAGTAGCTGGATTCAACAAGAAGACTAAAGATTGCATAATATACCCAAATATTCCTTCAGTAATAAGGCTGTTCCACACTCTGAAGATATTCCTGTACATGTGCCACCTGAGACATGGCAAATTTCATCAGAGTCTGATACCAGTGATTCTAAGGAGATGGAAGTAGACTATGAACCACCATCAAATGACGATCCCAAACCCTTCAACCAAGTTGAGCTCAATGACTTGGTGAGAGACCTTAACCTTCCAAAAGAAAGTGCACAGTTACTTGGCTCTAGACTGAAGGAACACGGGCTTCTAGCTCCTGGAACAACATTCGCTTGGTACCGTCATCGTGAAGCGGAATTCACTCAGTTATTTGACAAAGAGGAATCTTTAGTTTTCTGTTCAAATATTTCTGGCCTTATTGAACACATGGGGATGTCATACAAAACAGATGAATGGAGACACTTCATTGATTCTTCTAAAAGAAGTTTAAAGGCTGTACTTCTCTACAATGGCAACACAACTGCATCTGTGCCAATTGGCCATAGTGTCCAAATGTCAGAAACTTACGCAAATATGAAGACACTAATTTCTGCAATCAAGTACCAGAATCACAATTTTCTCATTTGTGGTGATTTAAAAGTTATTGCTCTCCTACTAGGTCTTCAAGGCGGATACACCAAGTATCCCTGTTTTCAGTGTCTTTAGGATAGTAAGGCAGACAGCCAGCACTATGAACAAAAAGACTGGCCAACAAGAACCAGCTTCTTACCCGGAAATCACAACGTGAAAACTGTGCCACTAGTTGACTCCAAGAAAACTCTGCTGCCACCACTCCACATCAAATTAGGGCTTATGAAAAATTTTGTGAAGTCCTTGAACAAGAATGGAACTGCTTTAAAGTACCTGGAGTCAAAGTTTCCTCGTATAAATGAAGGCAAGCTAAATGCAGGAATCTTTGTTGGCCCTCAGATTCGGGAATTGATGAAGGACAAGTATTTTGATGAAGCATTAGCAGGTGTCGAGGTGAATGTCTGGTTTTCATTCAAGCAGATTGTCCACACCTTCCTGGGTAACAGGCGCTCCCCCGTATATGAAAAATAAAAAATGATCCAAGACCTGATTTCAAGTTTCCAACAACTTGGGTCTAGAATGAGCGTGAAGATGCACTTTTTGCACTCACATCTTGACTATTTTCCCAACAATTGTGGGGACTACAGTGAGGAATAAGGAGAGCGGTTCCATAAGGATATTTGCACCATGGAAACTCGATACCAGGGCAAACGGAATGTCAGCATGATGGCAGATTACTGCTGGTCATTGAAACGTAATGGTCTCGATGCACAGAAACAAGCGAAAATCAAAGTGGTCCTCCTTCCTTTGATTCAATATGTAGGCTAACCATTAGGAACATATTTTTTTAATAAAATCATTTGATTTGATTCATGTTGATTTGTAATTCATATGTTCTTAAAACTAACACAATGTACTTTTCCATGATTACTTGCCTAATTTTAATAAAGTAACAATTTATTAAAAATTCACATTTTTTTATCATTAATTTGTATTTACTCAAAATCCTTACGTGATAGAGCAAAATGGTTTAGATATTTACAATCAGCAGCCCAAGAATATGTAAGATCGCAACCATAAATAAAAATAAAAATTAAAAACATTCCAAATGCAGACCAGAGTAATATCTTTCAGCAGATTTTGAGACTCTTAGGAGTCTAGAGTGACAGATAATGTGGAGTGCCGCTCGGTCACATCTTAGGAGTCTAGAGTGACAGATAATGTGGAGTGCCGCTCGGTCACATCTTAGGAGTCTTGAGTGACAGATAATGCGGAGTGCCGCTCGGTCACATCTTAGGAGTCTTGAGTGACAGATAATGTGGAGTGCCGCTCGGTCACATCTTAGGAGTCTTGAGTGACAGATAATGTGGAGTGCCGCTCGGTCACATCTTAGGAGTCTAGAGTGACAGATAATGTGGAGTGCCGCTCGGTCACATCTTAGGAGTCTAGAGTGACAGATAATGTGGAGTGCCGCTCGGTCACATCTTAGGAGTCTTGAGTGACAGATAATGTGGAGTGCCGCTCGGTCACATCTTAGGAGTCTAGAGTGACAGATAATGTGGTGAGTGCTGCTCGGTCACATCTTAGGAGTCTAGAGTGACAGATAATGCGGAGTGCCGCTCGGTCACATCTTAGGAGTCTTGAGTGACAGATAATGTGGTGAGTGCTGCTCGGTCACATCTTAGGAGTCTTGAGTGACAGATAATGTGGAGTGCCGCTCGGTCACATCTTAGGAGGCTAGAGTGACAGATAATGTGGTGAGTGCCGCTTGGTCACATCTTAGGAGGCTAGAGTGACAGATAATGCGGAGTGCCGCTCGGTCACATCTTAGGAGTCTTGAGTGACAGATAATGTGGAGTGCCGCTCGGTCACATCTTAGGAGTCTTGAGTGACAGATAATGTGGAGTGCCGCTCGGTCACATCTTAGGAGGCTAGAGTGACAGATAATGCGGAGTGCCGCTCGGTCACATCTTAGGAGTCTTGAGTGACAGATAATGTGGTGAGTGCTGCTCGGTCACATCTTAGGAGTCTTGAGTGACAGATAATGTGGAGTGCCGCTCGGTCACATCTTAGGAGGCTAGAGTGACAGATAATGTGGTGAGTGCCGCTCGGTCACATCTTAGGAGGCTAGAGTGACAGATAATGTGGTGAGTGCCGCTCGGTCACACTGGAGAGCATGAAACATCTAAGATAATTGTCAAGGTGGTCATCAGTAACCTGTAAATACATACAGACACACTGATCTATCACTGTGAATGATGAGTACATTAATTAAATAGGTTTTATATTTTATAATTATAAAAGTCAAAAAGTTAAATTTTTATGTTCTAATTCTGAATAAGTCAATATACGAGACTCCAAGACGTACTTCCTCTTATTATCAATTAGATGAACGACAGGCTTTGCTTCAAGACTGGGAACTTCATTCTAAGACGACGATATTCTAATATTTTTACCCTTTTAGAAATTAGAGTAAGATATTAAAGTGCGTCACTTTTTATATTCTTCTTTTAAAAATAATGAAATAATATTTTTCTTATTTTTAGAAAGGAGTCAATGTTGAGTTGAAGGTTCTTCTGTGAGTGTTGACTTGAAGGTTCTGAGTGTTGACTTGAAGGTTCTGAGTGTTGACTTGAAGGTTCTGAGTGTTGACTTGAAGGTTCTTCTGTGAGTGTTGACTTGAAGGTTCTTCTGTGAGTGTTGACTTGAAGGTTCTTCTGTGAGTGTTGACTTGAAGGTTCTGAGTGTTGACTTGAAGGTTCTTCTGTGAGTGTTGACTTGAAGGTTCTGAGTGTTGACTTGAAGGTTCTGAGTGTTGACTTGAAGGTTCTTCTGTGAGAGTTGACTTGAAGGTTCTTCTGTGAGTGTTGACTTGAAGGTTCTTCTGTGAGTGTTGACTTGAAGGTTCTGAGTGTTGACTTGAAGGTTCTTCTGTGAGTGTTGACTTGAAGGTTCTGAGTGTTGACTTGAAGGTTCTGAGTGTTGACTTGAAGGTTCTTCTGTGAGAGTTGACTTGAAGGTTCTTCTGTGAGTGTTGACTTGAAGGTTCTTCTGTGAGTGTTGACTTGAAGGTTCTGAGTGTTGACTTGAAGGTTCTGAGTGTTGACTTGAAGGTTCTGAGTGTTGACTTGAAGGTTCTGAGTGTTGACTTGAAGGTTCTGAGTGTTGACTTGAAGGTTCTGAGTGTTGACTTGAAGGTTCTGAGTGTTGACTTGAAGGTTCTGAGTGTTGACTTGAAGGTTCTGAGAGTGTTGACTTGAAGGTTCTGAGTGTTGACTTGAAGGTTCTGAGTGTTGACTTGAAGGTTCTGAGTGTTGACTTGAAGGTTCTGAGTGTTGACTTGAAGGTTCTGAGTGTTGACTTGAAGGTTCTTCTGTGGGTGTTGACTGGATTATCAAGAATAAGAGTGCGACACACTATATTATCAAGGGGTAAATGTTAGAGTTAATGACGGGTGTGAGAAGGAAGTGGATAGTGGGCAGTCACTGCAACGTCTGAGTCATCTCGAAATTTTGAGTTGTTTGTGAAGCAGTGATGTTGGGAGTGACGTAAGTAACATGTTTCTTCAGCGAACCTTCAAAACTTGAAGAAAAACTGGCTTATTTTAAGTAAACACATCAACCTGCTGGACCAGTGTATATACCTCGCCTGCTGGACCAGTGTATATACCTCGCCTGCTGGACCATTGTATATACCTCGCCTGCTGGACCAGTGTATATACCTCGCCTGTTGGACCAGTGTATATACCTCGCCTGCTTGACCAGTGTATATACCTCGCCTGTTGGACCAGTGTATATACCTCACCTGCTGGACCAGTGGATATACCTCACCTGCTGGACCAGTGGATATACCTCACCTGCTGGACCAGTGGATATACCTCACATGCTGGACCAGTGTATTTACCTCACCTGTTGGACCAATGGATATACCTCACCTGTTGGACCAGTGTATATACCTGGCCTGTTGGACCAGTGTATATACCTGGCCTGCTGGATCAGTGTATATACCTGGCCTGCTGGACCAGTGTATATACCTGGCCTGCTGGACCAGTGTATATACCTGGCCTGCTGGACCAGTGTATATACCTGGCCTGCTGGACCAGTGTATATACCTGGCCTGCTGGACCAGTGTATATACCTGGCCTGTTGGACCAGTGTATATACCTGGCCTGTTGGACCAGTGTATATACCTGGCCTGTTGGACCAGTGTATTTACCTCACCTGCTGGACCAGTGTATATACCTGGCCTGCTGGACCAGTGTATATACCTGGCCTGTTGGACCAGTGTATATACTTGGCCTGATGGACCAGTGTATATACCTGGCCTGCTGGACCAGTGTATATACCTAGCCTGCTGGACCAGTGTATATACCTGGCCTACTGGACCAGTGTATATACCTGGCCTGCTGGACCAGTGTATATACCTGGCCTGCTGGACCAGTGTATATACCTGGCCTGCTGGACCAGTGTATATACCTGGCCTGCTGGACCAGTGTATATACCTGGCCTGCTGGACCAGTGATATACCTGGCCTGCTGGACCAGTGTATATACCTGGCCTGCTGGACCAGTGTATATACCTGGCCTGCTGGACCAGTGTATATACCTGGCCTGCTGGACCAGTGTATATACCTGGCCTGCTGGACCAGTGTATATACCTGGCCTGCTGGACCAGTGTATATACCTGGCCTGCTGGACCAGTGTATATACCTGGCCTGCTGGACCAGTGTATATACCTGGCCTGCTGGACCAGTGTATATACCTGGCCTGCTGGACCAGTGTATATACCTGGCCTGCTGGACCAGTGTATATACCTGGCCTGCTGGACCAGTGTATATACCTGGCCTGCTGGACCAGTGTATATACCTGGCCTGCTGGACCAGTGTATATACCTGGCCTGCTGGACCAGTGTATATACCTGGCCTGCTGGACCAGTGTATATACCTGGCCTGCTGGACCAGTGTATATACCTGGCCTGCTGGACCAGTGTATATACCTGGCCTGCTGGACCAGTGTATATACCTGGCCTGCTGGACCAGTGTATATACCTGGCCTGCTGACCAGTGTATATACCTGGCCTGCTGGACCAGTGTATATACCTGGCCTGCTGGACCAGTGTATATACCTGGCCTGCTGGACCAGTGTATACCTGGCCTGCTGGACCAGTGTATATACCTGGCCTGCTGGACCAGTGATATACCTGGCCTGCTGGACCAGTGTATATCCTGGCCTGCTGACCAGTGTATATACCTGGCCTGCTGACCAGTGTATATACCTGGCCTGCTGGACCAGTGTATATACCTGGCCTGCTGGACCAGTGTATATACCTGGCCTGCTGGACCTGTGTATATACCTGGCCTGCTGGACTCAGTGTATATACCTGGCCTGCTGGACCAGTGTATATACCTGGCCTGCTGGACCAGTGTATATACCTGGCCTGCTGGAACAGTGTATTACATTCATGCAAGTAATTTGATTAGAAGAGAACAGTAATACATTATTTACATTTGTTGCACCTCTGAGGTAGTGGGAAATATTTTGGGGCACTCCAGGTCACAAGGAGTGGCACTCCAGGTCACAAGGAGAGTGGCACTCCAGGTCACAAGGAGAGTGGCACTCCAGGTCACAAGGAGAGTGGCACTCCAGGTCACAAGGAGAGTGGCACTCCAGGTCACAAGGAGAGTGGCACTCCAGGTCACAAGGAGAGTGGCACTCCAGGTCACAAGGAGAGTGGCACTCCAGGTCACAAGGAGTGGCACTCCAGGTCCAAGGAGTGGCACTCCAGGTCAGCATAGTCGGAGTGGCACTCCAGGTCACAAGGAGTGGCACTCCAGGTCACAAGGAGAGTGGCACTCCAGGTCACAAGGAGAGTGGCACTCCAGGTCACAAGGAGAGTGGCACTCCAGGTCACAAGGAGAGTGGCACTCCAGGTCACAAGGAGAGTGGCACTCCAGGTCACAGAGAGTGGCACTCCAGGTCACAAGGAGTGGCACTCCAGGTCACAAGGAGAGTGGCACTCCAGGTCACAAGAGAGTGGCACTCCAGGTCACAAGGAGTGGCACTCCAGGTCACAAGGAGAGTGGCACTCCAGGTCACAAGGAGAGTGGCACTCCAGGTCACAAGGAGAGTGGCACTCCAGGTCACAAGGAGAGTGGCACTCCAGGTCACAAGGAGAGTGGCACTCCAGGTCACAAGGAGAGTGGCACTCCAGGTCACAAGGAGAGTGGCACTCCAGGTCACAAGGAGAGTGGCACTCCAGGTCACAAGGAGAGTGGCACTCCAGGTCACAAGGAGAGTGGCACTCCAAGTCACAAGGAGAGTGGCACTCCAGGTCACAAGGAGAGTGGCACTCCAGGTCACAAGGAGAGCGTTTTCCTTCGACACCCACTACTCTGTACACATCCAACCTGGACCATAATTATTTATGTATATATAAACAGCACCAATAGCTGATGCTACTAATAGTTATAGTGGACTGTATACATTAATTGGACTGATTGAAAAAAGGGGAGGGGGGTACACATGTGTATCAGGGAAAAATAATTGTATATAATACCACCACTTACCAGATTTTCTCTGGTGGTCACTTGATGGAGCTGGATCACCCACAATACCTATCTTATTACATAGAAATTAAACTGACCAGCGAACTCTACATAACAACAAGGTTTACTTAGCTGTGGGTGGTTGATGCTCCTTATTTTCCCCAGTCACCATCCAATCTCGAAGTCCTGCAGAGTTAATGTAGATGCGTACCTGGACCTGGACCAGCAACTTCAGCAGGACGCTATTTCCGATTTGTTTTATTCCAATATAGGAGGTTGAGCCCCATTAAAACCTCCGTGGATATCGGAAATGGGACGCCATGTTAACATGCGGTCACACCGGGATATGGCGAACTCTTTATTATTCCTTTGGTTTAGTGTTATTTCACTGGTTTCTCCACAGTTCGCAATGTTGTATATTACCACATTAATTTCCACATTAATTACAGTGAGGTCGATTCACTGTAATTTGCCCTCGATGAAGCTTGATTAAATTGGTAAATTGGCGGGTTATTCCTCCCGCATGCACAGTCTCTCGTTAGCGTCCCTCCCTCCTTTCCATTATCACCACCCTATTATGGTGGTCTCGTTAACTTCCTGTCCCATATTATACACCGGGAACAGTGACGACACTTCCTATTGTGAAGTGAGGCCCATATTACATCTATTGCCTCTGAAACGCCAAATTCTTGGTCCCATTCTTGACCAGCTGCCACACCATTCAAACACACTGCCGCGTCTACCCACGCCGCCGCCTTCTACCCTCCCGCAAAAGCAGCCCTTGTCTGATGGTTCTCCCTTTTCACTCCCAAATTAAATTTTAAACCAACAGCAATACACTAATTATGCGCATTCAATGCGCATAATAATAATAATAATAATAATAATAATAATAATAATAATAATAATAATAATAATAATAATAATAATAATAATAATAATAATAAAATAATAATAATAATAATAATAATAATATCTTTATTTACTACAAGTACATGTACATGGTATACAGTCCTAGCTGACATCAGTGACATACTACTATATAGAAAGTCCCTTGTTATGCTGAGCATTTCGGGCAGATTAGGTCAGTGTCCCAGGATGCGACTCACACCAGTCGACTAACACCCAGGTACCCATTTTACTGATGGGGAACATAGACAACAGGTGTAAAGAAACACGCCCAATGTTTCTGCCCTGGCTGGGAATCGAACCCAGGCCCTCGCCGTGTGAAGCGAGAGCTTTAGCCACCAGACCACCAATTTATATACATATAAATTTGGGAAAATTACAGCAAAATTTTTCACAGAATAAGTGTATATACCGTACATGATTGATAAACTTATATAGGATGTTTACTTCACTAGAAGATGTTCTGTACCCAAGACACAATACCAGGACAAAGTAAGAGAGGGTGTGCTTGAAGGAGTATCTTCCAGAGTGTGTAACACCAAGTTAGTTATGCCTCGCATGTTGCTGAAACCAGTGAATATAATACAAGAGAAGCAGCTGTGAAGAATAATTACCTCACATGACTGGTACTCTCACATGACTGGTACTCTCACATGACTGGTACTCTCACATGACTGGTACTCTCACATGACTGGTACTCTCACATGACTGGTACTCTCACATGACTGGTACTCTCACATGACTGGTACTCTCACATGACTGGTACTCTCACATGACTGGTACTCTCACATGACTGGTACTCTCACATGACTGGTACTCTCACATGACTGGTACTCTCACATGACTGGTACTCTCACATGACTGGTACTCTCACATGACTGGTACTCTCACATGACTGGTACTCTCACATGACTGGTACTCTCACATGACTGGTACTCTCACATACCTGGAGTTTACCTGGAGAGGGTTTCGGGGGTCAACGCCCCCGCGGCTCGGTCTGAGACCAGGCCTCATGGTGGAATCAGAATCTGATCAACCAGGCTGTTACTGCTGGCCGCACGCAAACTGACATACGAACCACAGCCCGGTTGGTCAGGTACTGACTTAGGTGCCTGTCCAGTGCCTTCTTGAAGACAGCCAGGGGTCTATTGGTAATCCCCCTTATTTATGCTGGGAGGCAGTTGAACAGTCTTGGGCCCTGGACACTTATTGTGTTCTCTCAATGTACTTGTGGCGCCCCTGCTTTTCATCGGGGGAATGTTGCATCTTCTGCCGAGTCTTTTGCTTTCATAGGGAGTGATTTTCGTGTGCAGGTTTGGTACCAATCCCTCCAGGACCTTCCAAGTGTATATTATCATGTATCTTTCTCGCCTGCGTTCCAGGGAATACAGATCAAGGACTTTCAACCGTTCCCAGTATTTTAGGTGCCTTATCGTACTTATGTGTTCCATGAAAGTTCTTTGTACACTCTCCAGGTCTGCAATGTCTCCAGCCTTGAAGGGGGCCGTTAGTATACAGCAGTATTCCAGCCTAGAGAGAACAAGTGATTTGAAGAGAATCCTCATGGACTTGGTGTCCCTAGTTTTGAAGATTCTTATTATCCATCCTATCATTTTCCTAGCAGATGAGGTAGATACTGTAGATTGTTGTGGTCTTTGAAGGCAAGATCCTCTGACATTATCACTCCCAGGTCCTTCACATTACTTTCACATTACATCTCATCTAAGTAGGGGCCCAATACTGGAAGTTGTCCTCAACTTAGATTTGGCAAAGAAAAGAAATATTTTGGGTTTCTCTCAATTTCATTTATAGCTTTTACTTCTTTCCACGTTTCTTGACCTTTAAGATTCCTTTAGCTTAGGTTCGATGTTTGCTATTCCTCTAACCAGTGTCTCCCTACGTATTACAGATATATTGGCCTCTTTTAGCCGCTCTGTTATCCTTTGCTTTCGCCTGTATAGGGAGCGCCTTTCTCTTTCTAGTTTACATATTCTCTTCCTTTTCCTTAAAGGAATATGTCTTAAGCATACCTCGAGTGCCACAGAGTTAATTTGTTCTAGACATAGGTTTGGATCCATGTTGCTTAGGATATCTTCCCAGTTTATATCATTTAGGACCTGGTTTACGTAGTCCCACCTTAAGTGTTTGTTATTGAAGTTGAATTTGGTGAAGGCTCCCTCGTGACTTATCACATTTTATCAGTCTGGGGACCTGAGCATACATATCTGAACCTCTATTATGTTGTGATCTGAGTATATTGTTTTTGATATGGTAATATATCGTATCAGATCATCATTGTTAGTGAAGATGAGGTCCAGTGTATTCTCCAATCCTGTTGGCTCTATTATTTGCTGGTTTACAGTGAATTTGGTGCAGAGATTTAAAAGCTTGTGTGTGTGTGTGAGTTTTCATCTGAGCTGCCTCCTGGTGTTATCTCTGCTACAGCATTATTTGCTACATTCCTCCATTTTAGGTGCCTTAGGTTGAAATCCCCCAGGACTAAGATGTTTAGGGCAGGAGCTGGAAGAATTTTCATTGGTCAATTTTCAAAAGATGTTCTTGGAATTGTTGGGAAATTGCATCCAGAGGCTTGTATACAACCACAATGATCAGGTTTTGGTTCTCGTTTACCGCCAAAACTTCAACTACATTATTTGAGCCGTTTAGTAGTTCTGAGCACATCAGTGACTCTGACGTACTGGCCAACATCCCCCTTCCTTTTGCCTGTTCACTCTGTCGCATCTGTATAGGTTATAACCCAAGATCCATATTTCATTGTCAAAGTGATCCTTTATGTGGGTCTCTGTGAAAACCATGAACATTTGCGTTTGACTCTGTAAGCCAGGGGTGAGCAAACTTTTCAGTTCACAATTTGAAAGGGTCGCTTAGTATATTAAGTAAAATAATTAATATTTAAAAGGGCCAAAATAAAAGGTTTTTAAAGAAACATTTTTTTTTAAAGAAGAAACTTGATCTTGGCGGGCCGCATAAAAAACTTTGGTGGGCCGTAGTTGGCCCACCACTGCTGTAAGCAGTCCATGGATGAAAGGTATTTTGTTGTTCATTGCTAGCTTTAGACCCTGTATACAGTGGAACCTCGACTTACGAGTTTAATCTGTTCCGTGACCTAGGTCATAACTCAATATGCTCGTATGTCAAATCAATTTTCCTCATTTAAATTAATTGAAATGCCATTAATCCGTTCCAGCAGAATTTCTGCTTTCTGGAGGCAGGAGAAAATACTTGAATATGACGCTAATACCAACTCTAAGGCTTATTTATATACTACAATTCATCTAATATGACATAATAAACATTATAATTAGCACAGAAACATGATATATATTCTAGAATGAATAAAATAGGCCATAATATGGCAAGTGATGGTGGCGGCGGCAGTGTCCGCCATTTCCTCTCCCACTCTGACTATAGTATCTTCCCATGCTCTTATTATAAGAGAAAACGGAGTATTTGTGAGGCTAACTGCAGTCGATCAATAGTTTCCTAAGGAAAACACTGAAACAATGTACGTATTTATAAATAAGAAATTGAGGGTGGGAGAGGCAGTGCGGCATATGATGTCAGTGGCCCTATAAACCTCCAACGACATTGGAGGAGTTTGTTTCATTTCGTCCTTTTTCTATCGCTTAACTTACTTGTTACACTCTTAATGCTACACTTTAACGCTGAACTTAACTGATACAATTTGTTTTATCACTGAACTTAACTGATACAATTTGGCGAGAAACTCCACGACTTCGGTGTTGTTGAGAGCTCAGAGGTGAGCTGTACTCAGCTCAGAGGTGATCTGTACTCAGCTCAGAGGTGATCTGTACTTAGCTCAGTGAGGACGTGTCTAGGGTTCTCTGTGGACTGAACCACTTTTGCTCTGTGAAGTGAACCAAGATGCCGTCCATTGAGCAACTTTACCAGCAGCTTAAGGAGGAATTGAGGGTAGTGACGCTTGAGATTCGGCGATTGACGGAGGAAAACAAGAGGATTCGTAGTAGTCCTCCTGTTGTGAGTCCTCAGGTCAAGAAGGGAACCTGGGCAGTGGCCGGACTTCATGGAACGAAGTTGAAGATCAAGAAAACGAATGGAGAGGTAGAAACGATGAAGAAGAAAGAGACTGCTGTGGAAACTGTTGTGGAAACATCGAACACCTTCTCCGTGCTACCCGATGAATGTGAGTCGACTACTGGGAACGTCACGACGAACGACACCAAGGAAGGTAAAAACATTGTTGTTGTTGGGGATAGCCAGGTTAGGTATATGGATAGGGCATTCTGCTTGAAGGATAGGAGTAGGAGACAGAGGGTTTGCTTTCCTGGGGCTGGGATGGAGGATATTGTTAGCCGGCTTGACAACATCATGAACGGTAATGGGGTTAATCCTATTATCTGCCTCAGTGCTGGAGGCAATGATGTAGGCAAGCGTAGAAGTGAAGATTTAGTTAGAAGGTACAGGACAGCAATAGACATAATTAGGAAGAAGTAGGGGGGGCGCCCTGTTATATGTGGTATTTTGCCAAGAAGGGGTGTTGGAAATTAATGGCTGTCCAGAGCGATTGGTATAAATTGCTGGCTGGACAAACACTGTAAGGATAATGCAGTCCCATTCATTGACAACTGGGACCACTTCTATGGCCGAAATGACATGTATGCCAGGGATGGGGTTTACTTATTCAGGGCAGGTGTAGGATTTCTCTCTAGCTCAGTTGAGGATGTTGTTAGGGCTTTAAACTAGGATTAGTTAGAGGTATGGGTTTAGGAATGGTGAATAATGAGGGTCAAAATATTGATTCAGGCTTTGATATCATAAATCTTAACAATAACAGTAATCGAGTAACACAGGGTAATGATAGTAACAAAAATTGTGTAAAACAAAAGCTGAATATGAAAAAGGTTCACAAGAAGATACATATCAATGTATTTTACACTAACTGTCGAAGCGCCAGAAATAAAATTAACGAATTACGTTTGGTAGCATGTGCTGGGAACTTTGATGTCATTGCAATAACTGAAACATGGTATAATATAAAGAGTCGGGATATGATTGCTGAGTGTCATATTCAGGGGTTTAAGTTGTTCCATGTAGATAGATATAATGGGAAAGGGGG
>WNWK01016593.1:0-44499 GCA_009830355.1 Cherax destructor
GGTATTAGGAGAAGTTGGACGAAGAGTAAAAACTTTGTCCATTGAGTAGTTTGAAACAGAGAGTTTAAGGGAGTGCGGACGAGCTTGTCGTTTTGAGAGGAACGAGAAGAAAGTGTCGAATCGTCATGTGTGGGTCTTGGTCGTTTGGGTGTTGGACCAGGGGTGGTCCGATGTAGACGGGCGGCGATTCGAAAATTGCCGCACCGTCGAGGGAGAAGCGGAATCAAGGTCAGAGAAGAGCGAGGTCAGATGTATCTAAAGGGCAGTCAGGTCCTGGGACCTGAAGCAGGTGACGAACTGGCACCTGCTTCAGGTACAGGGGTATTAGGTTGTCCGAAGAGTTATCCATTAACAAGGTAGGGTCAGAACTAGGTGCGGTATCAAGGGGCCCGGGGTAGAGTCACGGATTAGGGCATCCATGGTTAGGTTACTTCTTTCTTTTGTTTTTAAAAAAAAAAAGAAAGAAGAAAAGAAAATAAAAATAAAAAAAGAATAAAAAAGGGGGAACGTGGAGGAATAGCTCCTAGGAGGAATGAAAGGGCGAAATCCCCTCCGCGCCCAAGAGGACCTCAACACCGCAAGTAGTGCAGATGCTGCATGGAACCCGTGATACCCTACCCTTCATGCCAGTAAACCAGCAATCCGGGATAGCAACCTCACATCCACCGAGCCACCTGGCGGACAAAGAGAGGGCGGCCGGATATCCGCCACAGCATACCGCTTCGGCCACCACCCCGGAATCCGAAAGGTGGCCTCCAGAGATACACCGTCGCCCGAAAGATACCAAGGCCACCCCGGGAGACCGGAGAGGGATCGGGACATCCCCAGGCGATCCAGATTCCACGGCAAACTACACCACCGCCAAGAACCTCAACGGAATGGGAATGGACCACGGTACCCTTCCCCCTACCTAGGAACTAGAAAGCCTGTGGAGAGAAGCTCCCAGGGTAAAAATGGGAAGGAAATAAGGGAGGGATGAGGAGGAGGAGGAGGAAAGGGAAAAGGGAGGATGGGGAATATGGGAAAGGGAGGGGGGATTGGGGGGTAATTAGGTTCGGTCTGAGGAAGAAGACCAAAAGGTCCAATTCCTCAGACCGATAGCCTCTTTACCTCGTCAAGGAGCCCCCCTTAAAGAGGCCAGTTTCATATAGAGGTGTTCCTTTCACGGACTATTTTGCGGTCATTGCTACCCACCTTCGCACCCGTTGGCAACAACGCTGGTCTGACCTGCTGAATAACAAACTTCATTCAATTAAACCGGTTATAGGTTTCTGGCCTTCTTCTTGTCACCAATGTCGAGGTTGGGAGACTACACTCTCCCGTCTTCGCATCGGCCACACTCGTCTTACTCACGGGTATCTCATGGAGAGGCTCCCTGCCCCTCTCTGTGAGCATTGTCAGGTTCCAGTGTCTGTTCGACATATCCTGTTGGACTGCCCACTCTATCAACGAGCACGTAGAATTTACCTCCGACGTCGTCTTCGCTCTGCGGCCCTTTCTTTACCTTCCCTTCTTACAGATGGACCCTCCTTTAATCCCGACTCTCTCATTGACTTTTTGACAGAAACTGACTTACTACACAAACTCTGAAGATTATAACTCTAGCACCTCCCTCAGTCCCTTCTACCTCGATCTCTTGCTACCCTCCCCCCTGCACAATCCACCGTCATCTTGCACTCCATACCCTACTAATCGTCCATCTCCCTCTTACAACCCATCTCCTGCATCCTACAACCTGCGCGCTGTATAACCTGTGGTTTAGCTCTATTGTATAAATCCCTGCATCCTACAATAACCTGCAGCGCTGTATAACCCCTGTGGTTTAGCGCTTCTATTTGATTATAATAATAATAATAATGGATCAAAGGGAAAAAAAAAAAAGGTTCCTTCCCCATGCATAAAGGTGCCTTAGTGGGAGGACAGGTTCAATTCCTGAAGTCTAAGTACTACATAAATAATGTCACAACTAGAAGAGCCCCTCATGAGCACTGAAGCACCGAGAGAAGTGCCAATAGTAGTGCACCTTCAGTGGAATTAGCAAAGTGCTAAACCTGTAGGAACCAAGTGTTAATCAGGGATAAACATTAAACCTGTAGGGGTTGTGCATTGCCTAAGAAATGTTAAGTAATCAGGAGGGGAAGGACAGGACAAGTCCAGTTTTTTGGATCAAGAGCCCCTCTTAAGGGTAAAAGTTCTGATTGCCACTCCTGGAACTACATGCCAACCTCCAGTAAACTTTTAAAGATGCCCTGAAAGATGATCACATCTCCCCTGACCTGCCTTACATTCTTTAGGGATAATATAGTATTATATTCATGAGTCAATGTACCACACTTGCATACCTGACTGATAAAGCCTGCTTTATTAGTCAAATACAAAGGTGAATTACAATCCTGGATACAAGTGGTGGTTGTAGTAGTTTGAGATATTCAGTTATTATTATTATTATAATCAAAAGAAGATATTCAGTTCTTAAGCCTTGATTATAATAATCATAACTAAGCACTAAACCCATAAGGGTCATACAGCATTCTGCCTTTAGCCTTGATGAGACAGTCTCAGCATCTTCCATTAAGATTGAGGAACTCTTCCTCAAACTACCCCACCATGTATTGTCTCCAGAATTTTAATTGTTTCTGTATTACCTGCGGTGCAGGTAAAGTTTTGTCAAATATATAGAAGTGCTGCCCATGCACCGAGACAGCACTTTATATTAATGGGAAAGAAACCCAAAAGGATCATACAACTTGGTGGGAATGCAGGAGCAGAATAATTAAATTTGATCAGAGGAAGGGAAGGCTAGCTCATTCCTTGGTGTTAATCATAAACTTTCAAAACACTCACTGAAGAGCCTAACATGAGAAGGGAAATTTCATCCATTGCAATCCAAAGCATCAACAAAAACCATAATATTCCACCACAACATGAGCACTCCAAATGGCTTTAGATCATCTCTGGTTAACCATAACATATTACTTAATGTTATTTCCATAATAAGGGTTATAGCTATAAACAGACATACAAATTCCTTTTATTTCACATTCTAAAGCACACAGTGCTAAATGTCAAAACAGATGTAACCTTAATTCACTAGGACAACCATATTCAATATTTTCTTCCATATCCATAAAGCTACACTTACACAGAGAGCATTAGAAAACAGAGGCTGAATCTTAGTTCATAAAACAAATATTCATCTGAGGTAGAAATGGGTGATATCTGTGCTAGGTGTTTCCAAAACAAAACCATCTGTTATCACTACAATTTAATTCTTGCCACTTCAACGTAAATGTATTCTTTTAAAAGACTTTTTCCATTAAATAAACAGTCCTTTGTTTTTATCTGTTCAGATTTTTATATAATTAAAGCCAATGAAGTTCTAAACCTGTACTGGATCAGTGTCTAGGAAATGGGAGGCATTCAGGTTCAGTCCAAGGAAGATAACTAGTTCAGTTCCTTGAATCAAGAGCCCCTCACTGGCACCTAGGCACCTTCCTTGAGGGGACTATCTGGATAGAATTTCAATATTCAAATGCTATAATATACATCAATAAATTAAAGCATGTAATAAAACAGATGCTTCCAGTCTGTAGACAGTAAACTGTAAAAAAAATAACTATATTTCAAAGTCTGCTTTGATACAAGTAAATTTTTTTAGAAACTCAAACCATATATCTGAAGGTGAGTTACAAAGGTTTGTTGATAAATTTGGGAAGGTATGTAAAAGGAAATTAATAGTAAATGTAGAAAAGATGAAGGTGATAGACTCAATATCAAATTGGAGAGAGGGAGCATGAAGACAGATGTATTTAGATATTTGGGAGTGAACATGTTAGCAGATTTGTCTATGAAAGATGAAGTGAACCATAGAATAGATGAGGGGAGAAAGAATATGAGTGTTGCTGAAATATCTCTGGAAAGAAGTTTTATTTTATGGCATTAAAAAACAAGGAAGGTACTAGAGTACGGTGATACCAACACTTATATGGGTGAGGCATGAGTTTTGAATGCTGCAATGAGATCGCTTACAGGCAGAAATGTCATGTTTGAGAGCAATGTGTGGTGTGAATATCATGCAAAGAATTCAGAGCATAGAAATTAAAAGGCAATGTGGGATCACAAAGTATAATTCAAAGGGTTGAGGTAGTGTGGGTATGTAAGGAGGATGAAGATAGGTTGACAAAGGTATACGTATAAATCTGAGATGATGGTAGTAGGGGTCATCCCAGGAATGGTTGGTGGGAGAGGATAAGAGGCTTTGAGTTTTATGGGCTTTACCATCCAGAAGGCTGATCTGAGCATGTTAAATAGAAATGAAAGGGGACAAGTTGATTTTAACAGATGTGTTGTTGGAGTGTGAGCAAGGTAGCTTTTACGAAAGGATTCAGGGAAGCTGGTTCACTGGACTTGAGTACTGGTGGTGGTGGTGGAAAGGGCAGTGGGTGCACTCTGAAGATTTTACAGAGAGTACAATGATTGTGTTAGTCAGCACACTTATGGAAAGAAAAGTTGAATGGATTTGGGTCATCCTGCCTTGGTAGTAGATGGCTATAGTTAAAGAAATGTATACAGTACACATACGTTAAATATGTATACAACGACTAGGAGGGTGTATAAATTTGGGGTGAAGGGAAGGAGGGGAAGAGGTCATCGAAAGAGAGATTGGAGGGAGGGGGGTCAAGGTGGTTTCGAATGCTAGGGGCTTGGACATGCAACAAGCTCGTGTGAACATGTTAGACTGGAGTGGAGTCAAGTGGTTTAAGTGATTTAATGTGCTTTTGGATCGTTAACAAGGTAACATTCATGAAAGGATTCAGCAGAAACCAGTTAACTGGACCAGAGTCCTGGAGGTGTAAAGTATTGACTGCACTCTAAAGAATGGATGGGGATATTGCAGTTTGGAGGGTTATCTGATCATCTGAACTGCAATATAGGCACCTTTCTGGCAAAACAGTGAATGAATGAGTGACAGTGAAAGCATTTTCTTCTTCGTCGGGTCAACCTACCTCGGTGGAATACGGCCAGAGTGTTAGAAGAAAAACTGGAAGTAGTAATGCCAGCTCAAGATTAGTATTACATTTCAGAAAGGAAACTGCAAGATAATTCCATTGCAAGTTAAACAGAAGAAAAATATAGCTGCTCACTTAAGACATCTTACCTCATTATTCCTTTACAATATAAATGCTTATTTATATAATGGTAAATCAGAAATCTTGTCATTAATATAAAAAACTTTGTATAATAAATCACCGAATGCTGTAAACACACAGCCAGCCTTCTTAACTACTCTTGCAAGTAGCACCACCACTAACTAGTGTTTTCACTAGCTAAGTCTACTATAAATATGTAGCATACAAGTTAAGAAAAGCAAGAAAATTAATTTAATATATAGTATAAAACTTAAATGACATTAAATTACAATTTCCACACATCACTAAATGAGTATAGTATTTACATATACAAATATTTATATATACATACATGTTTCTGATTGTTTAGATACTATTGTGATGTCCAATATTAAAATTTTAGGCTAAATTAAGGCTCCCTTATATCCTATCTTGCTGTCATTGATTTTTACATAAACGGTAATCACCCTTAACAACACTGGCAGTTATATCCGCTGGTTGAAGGTAGCTGCAACAAGCAACTACACCATTCCTTACCCAAATTTTAATTTTTAATGGCAGTCAAATCTGCTGGTTGTCTCAGGAACTGTTTGGAACATCGGCTAATTACACTCGCTTATTACTGCACTCCTAGACTGGATGCAAACTCTGAAAACAAGAAGTACCTTCAATATGTTATTTTAAATTTGTTTATTATTTTTATTTTTTATTAACACATCGGCCGATTCCCACCAAGGCAGGGTGGCCCGAAAAAGAAAAACTTTCATCATCATTCACTCCATCACTGTCTTGCCAGAAGGGTGCTTTACACTACAGTTATAAAACTGCAACATTAACACCCCTCCTTCAGAGTGCCGGCACTGTACTTCCCATCTCCAGAACTCAAGTCCGGCCTGCCGGTTTCCCTGAATCCCTTCATAAATGTTACTTTGCTCACACTCCAACAGCACGTCAAGTATTAAAACCATATGCCTCCATTCACTCCTATCAAATACGCTCACACATGCTTGCTGGAAGTCCAAGCCCTCGCACACAAAACTTCCTTTACCCCTCCCTCCAACCTTTCCTAGGCCGACCCCTACCCCGCCTTCCCTCCATACAGATTTATACACTCTGAAGTCACTCTGTCTCGTTCCATTCTCTCTACATGTCCAAACCACCTCAACAACCCCTCCTCAGCTCTCTGGACAATCGTTTTGGTAATCCCGCACCTCCTCCTAATTTCCAAACTCCTAATTCTCTGCATTATATTCACACCACACATTGACCTCAGACATGACATCTCCACTGCCTCCAGCCTTCTCCTCGTTGCAACATTCATCACCCATGCTTCACACCCATATAAGAGCGTTGGTATAACTATACTCTCATACATTCCCTCTTTACTTCCATGGACAAGGTTCTTTGTCTCCACAGACTCAAGTGCTCCACTCACCCTTTTCCCTCATCAATTCTATGATTCACCTCATCCTTCATAGATCCATCCGCGACATGTCTACTCCCAAATATCTGAATACATTCACCTCCTCCATACTCTCTCCCTCCAATCTGATATCCAATCTTTCGTCACCTATTCTTTTTGTTATCCTCATCACCTTACTCTTTCCTATATTCACTTTCAATTTTCTTCTTTTACACACCCTACCAAATTCATCCACCAACCTCTGCAGCTTCTCTTCAGAATCTCCCAAAAGCACAGTGTCATCAGCAAAAAGCAACTGTGACAACTCCCACTTTGTATTTGCTTCTTTATCTTTTAGCCCAACACCTCTTGCCAAGACCCTCCCATTCACTTCTCTTACAACCCCATCTATAAATATATTGAACAACCACGGTGACATCACACATCCTTGTCTAAGGCCCACTTTTACTGGGAAATAGTCCCCTTCCCTCCTACACACTCTAACCTGAGCCTCACTATCCTCATAAAAATTTGTTTATAACTAGAGATTATATTATTAATCCCCTATAATTTACATGACTACAATTATATGCCAGTGCAATCTTCAACTAAGATTCTATCAAACTCCCAAGAGAGCAATCCTGTTACTCTTTTTTTTACACTAGTACTGTACTATCAATTTGTTAACCAGCATCCTATTCTCTTAAATATCCTATATTAAACAGATAATGAGGTACAATCTGCAAACACACAAGAGCACCTTTCATGACTTAATCTGTACCTACATTCTTGAAGATCCAATTTTTCAAGCTAGGTATTCCAGCAATAGCAGATTTTTTTTTTAAACAACAGCCATATTCCATTAAAGCAGTCGCCCAAAGATGAAAATATCATCATCGTTCTAGAAAGTGTGCTAATATCACAGATTACCTTTCTGACTGCAACATTCCCATCCCCATTCCTCCTCCAGAGTGAAGGCACTGTTAGTAAATGGTTTCCTGAATCCCTTCATAAAAGTTACCCTGCTCTCAATTCAACAGCATATCTATTAACCCTTTCGGGGTTTTGGTCGTACTAGTACGGCTTACGCCCTGGGGTTATTAACGTACTAGTACGCCTAAATTCTAGCGCCCTCAAATCAAGCAGAAACAGGCTGTTAGGCCTAGATGTGATAGAATGGGTCTGTGCGGTCAGTGTTACCTGGAGATTACCTGGAGAGAATTCCAGGGGTCAACGCCCCTGCGGCCCGGTCTGTGACCAGGCCTCATGCTGGACCAGAGCCTGATTAACCAGGCTGTTACTGCTGGCCGCACGCAGTCCAACGTACGAACCACAGCCTGGCTGGTCAGGTACCGACTTTAGGTGCCTGTCCAGTGCCTGCTTGAAGACAGCCAGGGGTTTGTTGGTAATCCCCCTGATGTATGCTGGGAGGCAGTTGAACAATCTTGGGCCCCTGACACTTATTGTGTTGTCCCTCAACGTGCTAGTGGCACCCCTGCTTTTCATTGGGGGATGTTACATCGCCTGCCGAGTATTTTGCTTTCGTAGGGAGTGATTCTCGTGTGCAAGTTTGGTACTAATCCCTCGAGAATTTTCCACGTGTATATAATAATGTATCTCTCCCGCCTGCGTTCTAGAGAGTACAGGTTTAGGAACTTCAAGCGTTCCCAGTAATTGAGGTGGTTTATCGCAGTTATGCGTGCCGCAGTTGTGCGCGCAGTTATGTGTGCGCAGTATAAAAAAATTCCTACACCACACAGTGCATAATGAGGAAAAAAACTGACCGTGTTTTTGGTTTAAAACAGCGACTTTGCAGTCTATTTTTGTATGGTATTTATGCTTGTATTCTCGTTTTCTTAGTCTCATTTTATAGAATAGATGATATATTACAGAAATAGAGATAATTTTGATTGGTTTCACGATGAAAAGTACCTTGAAACTGAGCGCAAAGTAGCGAACATGTTCGATTTTGGCCGATGTTCAAGAGTAAACAAATCACACCATGCGTCCAATACACATCAACTGGAGAGAGTAATATTCTTGCACAAGTGCACTGATATTATTTATACCATTTTTACAATGATGCAGTTGTATAACAGTAAATCTTATATTTTTTGTGAGAATAAAAATTCAAAATGGAAAGCAAAAGTAATGTAAGAGGGGCCTGGAGACGTGACTAATGAACAGAAAAGATGTTATTTTAGTGCCAGGAATGTCTGCCTTGTTTATTATGGACCCTATTTTGAAATTGGCATCGTTTGAAATGTGTGAAATTGGCCAAATTGCCATTTTCTAACCACTATTTTGGGTAGTTGAAATTGGTAAATAGGCGGTTTCTTGTACTTAATCGATAGAAGAAATGGAGTTCTAGCGAAATACCTATAATTTTAGTAGACCGAAACATTGGAATTTGCCGAAAATAGGGCTCAAAGTGGGCTAAATCGCCGATGCGTAAATGTCATGGATACCGCTAACTTTGCTAAAGCATAATTCCGTTAGTTTTCGATCAAATTTCATAATTTTTGTGGCGTTATGATCAGAAAAAGATTCTCTATCATTTCATAAGAAATAATAATTTTTTGAAATTCGTGGACCCTGAGAAAGAGTTTCAGAGAGAGCCCTTGGACCACCAAAGGGTTAAAAACCACTTATCTCCATTCATTCCTGACAAGCTCACAGAAGCCTGCTGGATGCTAAAGCCCCTAAAACCCGAGACTTCATTTACCCCCCCCTCCTTCCAACAACCATTCCCGGGATGACCCCTTCCCCTTTTACCTTCCATTCCAGATTCACACTCCTTTCATCAACCTATCACTGTCCAACCTCTCTACATGCCCAAACCACCTCAACAACCCCTCCTCAGCTCTCTAAATTACACCCTTGGTCACTCTCATAGTATTCCCTTAAACAGGATATCTTCACTGCTCTAGCCTCTTTTTCACTGCTGCTTTCAAAACTCTCACCTCACATGTAGTGGTACCACTATACTCTGATACATTCCTCTTTTTTGCCTACATAGATAAACTTTTCTTTCCATAGATTTTTTTTCAAACATGAGGGAGGGTTACCCATCATCATTCACACATGATCACTGTCTTGCAGATGTTTCGATACATCACCCCCCTCATCTATTCTATGGTTCAATTTATCTTTCACAGACTGTCTAGAGTTTATCCCTCATAACCTTGCTCTTTTATATGTTCTTTTAATTCCCTTTTTTTCTTAACCAAAATTCATCCACTAACTTTGGCAATCTGCCTTCAGAATTACCTAAAAGAACTGTGTCAGAAGCAAAGAGTTACCATGATAACTCCCACTTTGCATCAGATCCAATATCTCTATCCAGCATCCCTTCCCAACAACCTAGCATTTATTTTTTAAAACCCCATCCATTTGTTAAACAACCATGGTGACATCGTGCATTCCTGTTCAAGTCCTACTTTCACTGGGAAATAGTTTCCCCCCTCTGCTACATACCCTAATCTGAGCCTCACTCTGCATATTATTATTATAATCAAATAGAAGCGCTAAACCACAGGGGTTATACAGCGCTGCAGGTTATTGTAGGATGCAGGGAGAGTGACTCACTCTGCATAAAAACTCTTAACTGCTGTTATTAACTTAACTCCTATTCCATCCATCTACCACTTGGCTTCCCCTATCCATTTTATCATATGCCTTTTCTAAATCCATAAATAATAGAAACAGCTCATTTTACCTTTAAGTACTGCTCATTTATATATACTTCAATGCAAACACATTGTCTACACATCCCCTATCCTTCCCAAATCCCTTCTGTTTCTCTGCAATTCTACTTTGTCTACCATAAACTTTACCTGGTATACTCAGTAGGCTTATCCCCTATAATTCTTAAATTCTCTTTTGTCCCATTTTTCCCTAACAATTAATTTATTTGCACTAAATTATTGTAATCAATTCCCTCCTGCTCACCCAAGATTAGGATGAGGCATAATAACAAGCATTTTCTCTCAGCTTTACAATTTTCCTTCACTTTATATGCAAACCATTAACCTCTTCACTGTTGTGACCCCTGAAGTGTGACAATTTTTAAAAAATCGGGAATCTTAACACCAAAAATGCAAAATTTGATGGAAAACTTACGGAATTACGCAGGTGCAATTTAGGCAACGGCAATTCTGCACACCGAGTTATTTTAAGTAAATTCCGATGCTCAATTCGACTCAATTCCTATCTACATCGCTAGTATGCCTTTCTTTCTATTGATTGAGTGCAAGAAACTGCCCCTTCAACTATTCTGTAAGGGCACAGAATTAACAATTTGGCCAATTTTACATGGTATTCAACAAATTCCAATTTAAAAAGTCCAAAATTATTATAGGCATTCCAGGCACCAAATTAACCTTTCTTCTGTTCATTAATCAAACCTCCAGGCCTCTCCTATATAACACTTGCTTAACATTTTCAATCCAAAAGTTTTACCCTATGTCTTGGATAATAAATGACAAAGAATGATGGGCCATGATTTAGGCCATCCCAATAACTGAAGCAGAACTAATAAAAAAACACAAAACAGACCAGGGGGGGTAAGAGAGCCATACCTTTCTTCAAGAAAATTGCCAAAAATTGAATACAATATTGTATTTCCACCTCTTTAAGGCCTATTTCAAGATATGTACTTCCCGTGCAAAAAAGGCCAAAATCATCTCCAATTTATTGGGTTTTCTTTGGAACCTTCTTGCATGGAGTCCACTTCCACTAGGTTATTACTCAGCTTATTATACTCTTATCAGTCTTACACTGAAGAAATACATCTCTCTGGCTTATTTGGGTGTTAAATTTCCCTTTGTTCATCCTGCATCCCTGAGATACTCAAGCAGCAAGTTAATATAGGGAGATCTAGAGTTAATGTGGATTGTTGCCCTACATTTAGGAAGGTAATATTAAATAAAATGCTTCAGTAAAATTACAACACACTAATATTCTTAACTGTACATTTTTGGAATAAACCTCATTCACAACCTTTTCTTCATTTGTGTCATTTGATCAACACGTTCCTCAAGAGTATGAAAGAAATAGGTTTTTTTTTGTTTTTGTTTTTTTTCCAACAAGTCGGCCATCTCCCACCGAGGCAGGGTGACCCAAAAAGAAAGAAAATCCCCAAAAAGAAAATACTTTCATCATCATTCAACACTTTCACCACACTCATACATAATCACTGTCTTTGCAGAGGAGCTCAGATACGACAGCTGAGAAAAGTCCCTCCCAGCTGTCACTATCTCAGACCCCTCCTTTAAAGTGCAGGCATTGTACTTCCCATTTCCAGGACTCAAGTCCAACTAAATCAATTAACTGGATTCCCTGAATCCCTTCACAAAATGTTACCCTGCTCACACTCCAACAGATCGTCATGTCCCAAAAACCATTCGTCTCCATTCACTCCTATCTAACACGCTCACACATGCTTGCTGGAAGTCCAAGCCCTCGCCCACAAAACCTCCTTTACCCTTCCCTCCAACCTTTTCTAGGACGACCCTACCCCGCCTTCCTTCCCTACAGATTTATATGCTCTCCAAGTCATTCTACTTTGATCCATTCTCTCTAAATGACCAAACCACCTCAACAACCCCTCTTCAGCCCTCTGACAAATACTTTTAGTAACTCCACACCTTCTCCTAATTTCCACATTCCGAATTTTCTGCATAATATTTACACCACACATTGCCCTTAGACAGGACATCTCCACTGCCTCCAGCCTCCTCCTCGCTGCAGCATTTGCAACCCATGCTTCACACCCATATAAGAGTGTTGGTACCACTATACTTTCGTACATTCCCTTCTTTGCCTCCATGGATAACGTTTTTGTCTCCACAGATACCTCAATGCACCACTCACCTTTTTCCTTCATCAATTCTATGGTTAACCTCATCCTTCATAAACCCATCCGCTGACACATCAACTCCCAAATATCTGAAAACATTTACTTCTTCCATAATCCCTCTCTCCAATGTGATATCCAATTTTCTTTATTTAAATCGTTTGATACCCTCATCACCTTACTCTTATCTATGTTCACTTTTAACTTTCTACCTTTACACACTCTCCCAAACTCGTCCACTAACCTTTGCAACTTTTCTTTAGAATCTCCCATAAGCACAGTATCATCAGCAAAAGTAACTGTGTCAACTCCCATTTTGCATTTAATTCTCCATAATTTAATCCCACCCTCTCCCCAACACCCTAGCATTTACTTCTTTACAACCCCATCTATAAATATATTAAACAACCATGGTGACATTACACATCCCTGTCTAAGACCTACTTTTACCGGAAGTAATCTCCCTCTCTCCTACACACCCTAACCTGAGCCTCACTATCCTCATAAAAACTCTTTACAGCCTTCAGTAACTTACTACCTATTCCATACACTTGCAACATTTGCCACATTGCTCCCTATCCACTATCATATGCCTTTTCTAAATCCATAAATGCAATAAAAACTTCTCTACCTTTATCTAAATACTGTTCACATATATGCTTCACTGTAAACACTTGATCTACACATCCCCTACCCACTCTAAAGCCTCCTTGCTCATCTGCAATCCTACTCTCTGTCTTACCTCTAATTCTTTCAATAATAACCCTGCCATACACTTTACCTGGTATACTCAGTAAACTTATTCCCCTATAATTTTTACACTCTCTTTTATCCCCTTCCTTTATATAAAGGAACTATACATGCTCTCTGCCAATCCCTATGTACCTTCCCCTCTTTCATACATTTATTAAACAAAAATACCAACCACTCCAGCACTATATCCCCCCCTGCTTTTAACATTTCTGTCATGATTCCGTCAATTCCAGCTGCTTTACCCCCTTTCATTCTACGTAATGCCTCACGCACCTCCCCACACTCACATCCTGCTCTTCTTCCCTCCTAAACGATGTTGTACCTCCCTGGCCAATACATGAAATTACCGCCTCCCTCTTTTCATCGACATTTAAAAGTTCCTCAAAATATTCCCACCATCTACCCAATACCTCCAGCTCCCCATCTACTAACTCCCCCACTCTGTTTTTAACTGACAAATCCATTCGTTCCTAGGCTTTCTTACCTTGTTTATCTCACTCCAAAATTTTTCTTGTTTTCAGCAAAATTTCTTGACAGAGCCTCCCCATTCTTTCATCCGCTCTTCTTTTGCACTCTCTCACCACTCTTTTCACCTTTCTTTTACTCTCCATATACTCTGCTCTTCTATTAACACTTCTGTTTTGTAAAAACCTCTCATAAGCTACCTTTTTCTCTTTTATCACACCCTTTACTTCTTCATTCCACCACTCACTCCTCTTTCCTCCTGCACCCACCCTCCTATAGCCACAAACTTCTGCCCCACATTCTAATACTGCATTTTTAAAACTATCCCAACTCTCTTCAACCCCCCCACTACTCCTACTTGCACTAGCCCACCTTTCTGCCAATAGTTGCTTATATCTCACCCTAACTTCCTCCTCCCTTAGTTTATACACTTTTACCTCTCTCTTACTTGCTGTTGCCATTTTCTTTTGTCCCATCTACCTTTTACTCTAACTGTAGCTACAACCAAATAATGATCTGATATATCTGTTGCCCCTCTATAAACATGTACATCCTGAAGCCTACTCATCAACCTTTTATCCACCAATACATAATCCAACAAACTACTTTCCTTACGTGCTATATCATACCTTGTATATTTATTTACCCTCTTTTTCATAAAATATGTATTACTTATTACCAAACCTCTTTCTACACATAGCTCAATTAATGGTTCCCCATTTACATTTACCCCTGGCACCCCAAATTTACCTACTACTCCATCCACAACATTTTTACCCACTTTAGCATTAAGATCCACAACCACAATTACTCTTCACTTGGTTCAAAACTCCCCACACACTCAACATTTCCCAAAATCTCTCTCTCTCCTCTACACTTTCTCTTCTCCAGGTGCATAAACACTTACTATAACCCACTTTTCACATCCAACCTTTATTTTACTCCACATAATCCTTGAATTTATACATTTATATTCCTTCTTTACCTGCCATAACTGATTATTCAACATTATTGCCACTCCTTCTTTAGCTCTAACTCTATTTGAAACCCCTGATCTAATCCCATTTATTTCTCCCCACTGAAACTCTCCTACCCCCTTCAGCTTTGTCTCACTTAAAGCCAGGACATCCAGCTTCTTTTCATTCATAACATCTACAATCATCTCTTTCTTATCATTCGCACAACATCCACGCACATTCAAACATCCCACTTTGACGGTTTTCTTCTTCTTCTTTTTAGTAAGCTATACAGGAAAAGGGGTTACTAGCCCATTGTTCCCGGCATTTTAGTTGACTTTTACAACACGCATGGCTTACGGAGGAAAGATTCTTATTCCACTTCCACATGGATATGAAAGGGAAAAGCAATAAGAACAAGAACTATTAAGATAAAATCAAAGAAAACTCAGATGAGTGTGTATACATAAACGTGTACATGTTTGCGTAGTGTGACCTAAGTGTAAGTAGAAGTAGCAAGACGTACCTGAAATCTTGCATGTTTATGAGACAGAAAAAAGACACCAGCAATCCTACCATCATGTAAAACAGTTTCAGGTTTCTGTTTCACAGTCACCTGGCAGGATGGTAGTACCTCCCTGGGTGGTTGCTGTCTACCAACCTACTACCTATAAAAAAAAAGAAATAGGTGATCTGTTTTATTTGAATTTTTTCATGCATCACTTTATTTAATGTGTTTGGAACACCAAAACATGTGCTATATATTTCACAACTAGTATCACTTTCTCTCTCATATTTATGAGGAGCCTCTAAACCTATAAGGGTCATCATAAAGCACTTGAGCAATGAGAAAATCAGATTAGAATCAAGAAAGAGTAGGGTTAACTAAGTCTTCTAATCCAAAGGCCTTCTCCAGCATTATGGCACCTCCCTTCAGGTGACTTTCATTGTTTTATTTAGTATTGTAAAACAGTTTTCTACCAATGTTACATTATAGGTCTAACAAGGCCAAACATTATAGTGATAAATAGTTCCCCATAAAGCCACAGATCAAGGTGATAGTTTAACAGTTAAGTCTGTAATAAATTAGCCATTACAAAATTTACACCATGTAATGAATTAAAGGCAATTTTTTTAGAATTAAGTGTATTCCTTCTATCATACTAACAAGAAAAAAAACTCAAGTGGAAAAATACTTGCACAAGAAAACGATGAGAAATATTAGCAGTAGCACAGAAGGGAAAGAAAATAAGTACATAGTAGATATGCAATGCATTTTCAGGAACAAAAATCAGGGAAATTTAAGCAACTACCTTCACAAGACTGTTTATACAATCTGTTATGCCTATGACTATGCTATATTTCTATTTTTTCCTAAATAAATTATGTCGAAAGATGACTGCCACAAATATGAAGTAGCGTACCTAGCACTACTTGAAGAGTGCACCTGGCAGAGAACCAACAGAGCTGAGTTACACAATACAGTGGACCCTCGGTTTTCATACAGCTCATAACTCGAATAATTATGTAAGTGTATTTTTGTAAGTGCTTTTGTAAGTGTATATTTGGGGGTCTGAAACGACTTATCTAATTTACATTCGTCCTTATGGGAAGGAATTCGTTCGGTAACGGCACTTGAACAGCATTCTGGAAAGAATTATCGACGAAAACTGAGGGTCCACTGTACTATAAAAGCCATATGCTGTTTAATTGACATGGAAAGTGTCTAATATACAGTATATTCAGTGACATTAACTCACAAAGTATACCAAGGGTAAAACTTCTGAAAACTTATCTTAAGACATTTCTTTCCATTTCACATTAACTTGGAAGATAAAACGAGACACAGATACTCCTTGTTTAAGGTAAGACATTAAACCTTATAAAGAATAATTCTGAAACCAAGGTACAATGAATAAACATAAGTTAGAGAATAAAGAAAACTAGCTAATGATTACAGAATTATAGATAATCCACATTCTATAGCAGTTCAAAATAATTAAATCAGCAGCATGCATTTCAAACAGTAGGCTCACTAATGCATACTGCAATAGAAAAAAAACCTTCAGTAATGGAACAGTCACAATGCTGTGGCTTGAGCAATTCATAAATAACCCATATAATGGAAATAAAAACTACATGTTTCAGTCTGTTCTGGACCAATTTTAATCCAAAAAAGAAAAGGAGGAAGAAGCCATAAATTCAGTCAGGTAGAGAAAGGAGTGGGGAGTGTCAAGTTAAGGTCTGGGAAAGAGGGCAGGCCCTGTCCCGCTTTACAGCGGTTCGTAATTAATTAGTTCCAGAATGCTGTTCTAGTGCCATTACCAAACGAATTTGTTCCTATAAGGAATAATGTAAATTAGATAAGTCCTTTTAGACCCCCAAAAATACACTTACAAAAGCACTTACAAAAATATACAGTGGTACCTCGACTTACGATGGTCCCCAAACACACCCTTTTATGTAAGTTTATTTTTTTAAATGCTTTTGTAAGTGTACTTTTAGGGGTCTAAACAGACTAGTCTATTTTACATTATTTCTTAAGGAGATAAATTCGTTTGGTAATGGCACTTGAACAGCATTCTGGAATGAAAAAATATCGTAAGTCGAGGTACCACTGTACTTACATAATTGTTCGAGTTTGGAGTAGTATGAAAACCGGGGGTCCACTGTATACCCATTCTTCATTTATTCAGACTTCCTACAATAAATATACTCGCCACTCACTATACGCTAAGGTCGAAAATATTTTAAGGTAAGTAATGCGCATTCTCCATGGAGATGTGGAAAAGAATTCTTCCTCCATAAGCCATGCTTGTCATAAGAGGCAACTAAAATTCCAAGAGCAAGTTGCTAGTAACCCCTCTCCTGCATAAATTACTAAATTTAAAAAGAAAAACTTTTTTTTCTTTTTAAAATTAGTAATTTATGCAAAAAAAAAACTTTTTCTCTTCAGGTCACCCTGCCTTGGTGGGATATGGCTGGTTTGTTAAAAAAAAAGTAGTGTACAGCCACTCCTCACCTAGCGATGCACTCGTTTACTGACGCCTCAGACTTACAACGGGCTCTCTGACCAGTACGTATTTCTTCTTTCTTTCTTCTTTCAACACGTCGGCCGTTTCCCACCGAGGCAGGGTGGCCTAAAAGGAAAAACGAAAGTTTCTTCTTTTACATTTAGTAATATATACAGGAGAAGGGGTTACTAGCCCCTTGCTCCCGGCATTTTAGTCGCCTCTTACGACACGCATGGCTTACGGAGGAAGAATTCTGTTCCACTTCCCCAGGCACTTCCACAGGCAGTCGTGTGTCAGTACGTATTTATACCTAAATAATGTATATTAGACCTGATTTCCTCAATTCTGTTTATTACAATATACAGTACACTGTTGTATAAACATTTAAAAATGTACCAGAAATGTTATAAATGGTGTAAAGGTAACATTAAAACAATATCAAAGATGGTTGATGCAAATCCACTACAATTATAGTACGTATGCTTCTTGTTTAGCGACAAATTCGCTTACCGACAGGGTCTTAGGTCCCTATCTCCGTCGTTAAGTGAGGAGAGGCTGTACTGTACAGTATACCCTCATTTAGCACGACTATGTTTGCGCGATTTGGGTATTACACAATTGGAGAATGGCAGCACATTTTTATCTAACACGACGTAAACCTGATATTACACGATTCGCTGGAGGGGAAAATTTTTTTAGCGCGCGGTCGCCTGTGGTGGGTTAAACCATTGAGTCAGTGGGGTCCTACTGAGGGTGGCTATAAGCCACATCAAGTGTTTAATGCTGACGAGACAAGTCTTTTCTGGAAGAAAATGCGAACATGAACTTATATCAGTCAGCAAGAGAAAAGTGCACCAGGCTTCAAGACAGCAAAGGATCGCTTCACCTTGCTCCTTTGCGGTAATGCATCAGGTGATTTCAAGTGTAAGCCAATGGTTATTTACCGCTCTAAGAATCCTCATGCTTTGAAGAAAAGGGAATTTGTTTTTCCTTCCCACAAACTGTAACCAAATTTATTCAGGTATACAGAGATACAGTTACATTATCATACATAGCAGCATATGTGTAGAGAACCTAGGATAACCCAAAAAAGTCAGACAGAATGGAAACAAGTCACTGACATTTTTGGGTTATCCTAGGTTCTCTACACATATGCTGCTATGTATGATAATCTTTGTAACTATCTGTGTACCTGAATAAACTTACTTACAGTTTGCAGGAAGGAAAAACATTCCCATTCCCTCAAGCAGCTCTTCTTGTTGTTCAGGGGGGGACCACCCGCCTTCCCCAGCTACCCCCCCACACCACCCCACTGTCCCAGCATTCGTAGTTCATTTGTAGTTCATACGCGTCAAGCCAGCTGTTTGTGAAGAATAAGAGAGAGTGAATTGTGTTTTGATCTTTAAATTACTACTTGTATCTGCCAAGCAATCATGACACCCAGTAGGCATACCAGTGTTGCTCAAAGTGGCAACGAAGAAAACAAAAGATATTAGAAAACAAAGATATTAGACAAGACATAACCTGTGGCCTTAAAGTGTTACTTTGTACACATAAAAAGATGTAAACATAAGTTTGTGTGACTGACTTAATGACTGATTTGACTGACTGACTTACTGAATGACTTGACTGACTGACTTACTGAATGAAATGACTTGACTGACTTACTGAATGACATGACTTGACTGACTTACTGAATGACATGACTTGACTGACTTACTGAATGACATGACTTGACTGAATGACATGACTCGACTGACTTACTGAATGACATGACTCGACTGACTTACTGAATGACATGACTCGACTGACTTACTGAATGACATGACTCGACTGACTTACTGAATGACATGACTCGACTGACTTACTGAATGACATGACTCGACTGACTTACTGAATGACATGACTCGACTGACTTACTGAATGACATGACTCGACTGACTTACTGAATGACATGACTCGACTGACTTACTGAATGACATGACTTGACTGACTTACTTACTGAATGACTATTAAAGTTAGAGACTCTCAGTACAACCATCGACTTCAGTTCCAGAACCTCTTACTATCCACCTCAGCCCAGTAGTGCCACAGCATAACTCTCCACTCTCTTCACAATCATCCACAAACACCAGCACCCACAATTTAAGGTAAATACTATTATTTCTGTTACATTTGTAGTCTTAAGCAGTAAAAACAACATAATACATCACGATAATGAACTACAATTACATATTCTCTTTTATTTTTGCAAGATCTGTTGGTCTAAAAAAAAAAATTGTTTGGCTTTTTGGGGACTCCCAGGAACGTAACCCTATTTTTCCCATAAGTTCTTTTAATTATCTAACACGATTTTAGCTAACACGACGTTTTCAGGAACGTAACTACCGTGCTAAATGAGGGTCTACTGTATATGCACTTTTTAGGCCTAGCTATATTGCTCACTTAATATATAATAGTGTAAACATGTTAACAGGCTTTTATAAGAATTTGAAAGTAAAAAAAAAAAGCTATGATTCACTTTATAATGATTTTCGCTTTGCAGCAGTAGCCAGAACCTAACCTGCTGTATAAGCGGGGCCTGCCTGTATTAGGTCAAACATCCTAATCTTAAAATATGTGACCTGACATGAACTTAGCTGTCTCCTAACCTCTCTACCCTGACCCAACCTTTATTCTCGTAACCTCTCTCCACTTGACTTGACCTCAACTCTCTCCTAGTCTATCTGCCTGACCTGACTCCTGACATTCTTTCCTTTAATAAGTCTTGCAGCATGATAAATGGGCCTGGAAGGACAAATATCTAGTTTCACCTCCATTCCAGCTATTGCTGAAAAACTATCTTTAAACCGGAAATCAAGATTTAGGGATAACAGTGCTTTAATTAAGGAAGAAATTAGTTTGATAAACAATTCTAAAGCAAAATACTGACTGTTAAGAAGGCATCAGTGTACTAAGTGCCTGGAAATCAAAAGTGCTGTACAAGTACATACTGGGATTGTTGTACAAGTGACAAAATGAGTGAGAAAAAGAGCATCAATATGAGCAATAGTTACAAGCTAAGTGAACATATATTTCAAGATAATCTGCACCCAACTACACTACTATGTCTCAATCCTGGGTACACTACCAAATATAAAACACAAAAAAACACATTATAGTACAATGAGCCAGACAACTAAATATCATAACTGCATTTCTGGAAATGGTATACTATTAGCCACCACTACTGTCTTACATTTACCTACACAGAAATATGACCAGATAAGAATGCAGAACAAAGAATTGTCACCAGAGATACCAGGAAAAGCAGCAATTTTTTGTGAAATAATCAGTGTACACACAATGTATTTGGGATTTTCCTAAGTGAGTAGCAACTGTAGCAAGAACTTCAGCACTGCTTTATATTAAGTTGCAGCTTTAATATAACCTTGCTCTGATAAGTAGTGTACTGCCATTATTATATGACAATTCAAAAGTGATGCTGAAGCTCTTACTACTAAAGATGCAAGAAAACCCAAAGCATATTGTGTTTACAAAGAAACTTTCGAATTCCACAATATACATTGGTCACTACTACTGTAATTATTTTGTTATTCAGTAGGCATATTCATAGCCTATTTTAAGGGCAAAAGAAAAAGCATGCCAATGTGAAGATATGGAGTACCTGGTCTTTATAGAAACATCACTTTGTCCTTACTCTTTGCATTTTCAAAGATAGTGTTAATAGTAGTGAAAACTTCAGCTGCAGGATGGGAGGCATCAATCCGTTGATGAATACCTGCAAAGTTAAGTTTTTTTTTTTTTACTTATTTAATGTAACAAAATTGCAATAATATATATCTAATTTTAAATTAGAAAAAAATAAATTACAAAAAAAGTTCAAATGAACAAGTAAAAATATTCCTTTTTACCATGCAATACAATTACGAATGAACTAATATCCCCGTGCAAACTTTTGTTTTACAATAACTGATCTTGTTAACAATAGTTATACAGTAGTTCAGTAACCTAAATAACCTTATAAAAGTTTAAGTACATAACAATGTTCAGAGTAGCATGCCTAGTAGCCCATTTTACGCAGGTTCTAACTATTTACACTCAAGCATTTTCACTCATACTTTTTTCAACATTTTTTAACTACAAGCCAATTACTGAAATGTGGCAGCAGAAGAATTTGTTTCACTCTTACACAGATGTAATGATATACCAGTACTTTCCTGTTACCTTTTCAACAGAATTTGTTAAATTTATATAAAACAGTACTGCCTTGATCTGATATTTTAAGCATTTATTTACTATTTATTCATTCATTTTATAAACATAAATCACTTTACTTCTTATTCTATGCCTTTCAAAAACAGTAAAAATTCAGGCACCTAATTTTCCATGGGGTATGTTGGTTCTAAACTTGAAAGTATGAAAAACATTACAGGAAATGATTAAATGATATTAAATGACACTTAACTTTTGGTAATACATTTAACTGAAATGTAAACATTGGTAACTGTTTATCCACAGTTGGTTAGCATAATACAGTGCATTTACGGGGATTAAGAAGGAGGAAAAGTAAAGTGAAACTAAGGCATCGAGGAGCCCGACATTAAAAAGCCACATCTTACTACGAAACTGAGTGAGAACAAAGGAAACCCTTCACAAGTGTGTTTATTCAGTACTGGATGATTTTACCGATTTCAACACTAAAGTCAGCTAAATAACAGTTTACTGGTAAAAGCTCCTCAGCAATGGCAGGAAATTTCCCGGCCAAGTTTGTGGAAATTATTTCCAAAAAGGGGTTACACTGTTGATCAGGAACCCACATTAGCAAGAAAAATGTTCACCTAGACTGAAGGCAACAAAGGACTGGTTCAGCATGCTTGTGTGTTAAAATAACATGCAATTTCAAGTGCAGACCCATGGTAATTTATTAAGCAAAGAATTCACCCATGCTTTAAAAGAACAAGACAAAACCACTTTCTGTTATTTGGCAGTCTTAACAAGAAAGCATGGATGACTTGCACAATTTGTTGACCTAACCAAATATTTTCTTCAAGTGAAATATGTATCTAGCCAGAAAAACCCTTGCATTCAAGATTCTCCTGGCATTCACTGGCAAATATCTAGATACATTCAATTATTTCAAACAAACAAACAAACAACCCCCCCCCACTCACACACACACCCCTTTCAAATTTCAGGGAACTAAGAATTGGTATCCAACCTTTTTTGCTGTAGTAGGCAACTAGAGGAGAAGTTTGCTCGTGATATGCCGTCAATCTTCGCATTAATGTCTCAGGATTGTCATCTGACCGCCTGATTAGAGGCTCTCCAGTAATCTATGGAATAACTGATTGATTAATAAACCAACTACTACACCCTTGTGGACCCAATTATCAATACATTATACAGTGGAACCTTGGTTTTCTTTTGCCCTGGTTTTCGACGACTTTTTTTGTAAAAAATTTGTCCCAGTTTTCGTTCATCCGCTTGGTTTTCGTCGAGTTGACAGTGGTCCGCCGTACCGAACATGTCCGCCTGCCCGCACCCACACAAAGCATCCCACACGTTCTGAGTCAGTCTGGCTTTGTTTCTCGTCGAGTGAGCATTATACCACGTGTTCATCCAAAACATTTCATAATAATCCATTGTTTTTTGTGCTTGTTTATCGAGTGCGACTGCTAAATAAGCCACCACGGGGCCAAAGAAAGTTCCAAGTGCCAGCCCTTTGATAAAGAAGGCGAGAAACACGATAGAATTCAAGAGGAAGACAGGGGAGAATTTGCCTTCTTCAGTGATTAAGGACATGTGTGCAAAGTAGAGTGGTTTTGTGGAGAAATATCACCCTAACAAAGCCGAGTCTGCAACATGTTCAATGATAATGCCTTGTCCCATTTTAGGCAAATCTTAAAAGAGACGCCAGAAACAAACCTCTCTGGACAGATTTTTTGTGCGACAGTGGTCCAGTGACTCAAGCTGGTCCTAGTGCCAGTAAAAGAAAGAAGGGAAGTATCCCTGGATAGGGACTTGATAAATAAAGTCCTTATGGAGGGAATTCCCCTTCCAACCAATAACCTCTTCTCCTCCCTCTCCCCTCCTCGCATCTTCCATACGCCAACAAGAGTCTTCAATAAAGGTAAGTGATGTTAAATGTCCATTTATCCATTTCATTAGTCATTTATATTTATTTCTCATTGTTTTCTGTATGTAAAACTATAGTTATTCTCTATAAAATATATTTTTTGTTAATACTTTTGGGTGTCTGGAACGGATTAATTGGATTTACATTATTTCTTATGGGAAATATTGCTTCAGTTTTCATCAAATTCTGTTTTCGTCAGACTTTCTGGATCGAATTAATCACGAAAACTGAGGTTCCACTGTACATTATTGAATACCACCCACAGAAAAACTGATGCTTCTAATGGCTCAAATGCTTCCCATGAGGCAAGCTACCATATCTCTGGTTGGCTGAGGTCCACCCAGGCAAGCCAATAATAAAATAAAATAATAATACGTAATAATAATGTGTATTAATGCTTTAGGTTCCAACCTATGAACTTGGACAAGGAAGATGCAAGTGTATGCACCTGGCTGTGTTGCTGGGGCTTAGACATCCAGCAATTATGTCCACAAGTTAATAAAAAAAAATGTCCATTTAGAAAGCTTGAGGTGTAAGAAATCCAATGATCACATTTAAACTGAAATCTTATGCTTGGCTTTAAATTCAGAGTTCATATCTTAAGACAAAATGGACAAACAAATAATTAAAGCTATTTGATGGAAGCCTTTTGGTAACAATGAAAGGGAACTAAAGTACACGAATTTGAAAATTCGACTGTATAATTGCAGTCCGAAATTTGCGAGCTCTGTAATTCATGCGCTTTGCTTATCCAGTACTTTTACTGAAAATCATCTTCCTAAGGGTCTGGTTTATTCACAAGTTTTTTGCAGTTTTTTTTTTAAGTGGACTTGACATATTTCACTCGCTGGTTTAATACCTGATAGCATTTGAAATGTCAGATTAAAATTCTATCTACCACCATCAAGAATGGGAGAATGCAAGGAGAAACTAAACATCCAATATTGTACAGTACCTGCATACTACATAGAGTAAATAATTTGTCTTACGTCATCTGTCATCGGAGTTTTGGGAGGATAAAATTCTTCATGATATGAACGGCCAGATGAGGGATGGAATAGTCTGCCAGTGATGCGACGCACTAGAAGACTATCTTCAATAGAAAATTCTACAACAGAGTCCAGCTTCTGTTTCCGCACTTCTAGCATATCATCGAGCTGGTGTTCAAAGACAATCGAACCATTTATAATATAATCTCTCACCATCTTTGCTCACAATTAATAATTGAAAAGTAGGAAACAGTACAGATGTAACAAAAAATACAGAACAGTATTTCCAATTGTATTCCTGTATTATTGTTGTGTTAGTAAAAGTTAAATATATACATCTAAGGAATATTTGCTATATCTTAATATTTAGCATGCTAACACATACAAATGATTTACCATTTAAATTAGTTTTTGCTTCCTAAAGCATAACTAATTAATAATAGCTGCAGTGCTATACTATTTTGAATAAATGAATGCTTCAAACAAGTGTAATGGCACAAACTCACATGGAGACAAAACAGAAATTTCAAGTCTGGACATTTTGACCACACTTTAAGCCCCAAGCCCCCCATCCCCCTGTGTACTAGTGAAATAGCTAAGAATTTGGTCGACTGGAATAATGTAATTGGCCAAAATTGGGAGTCATTGGGCAAAATTACTGATGCGTAAATATCGCTGATGCAGCAAAATTTGCGAGAGCGTAATTTCATCAATTTTTCCATCAACAGCAGTTGAGTTTTAGCTCCTGGCTCCACATCTCAATCTGAAGCTTTCCCCAATTCACTCTCCTTGCCTTGTGGGTTAAAACTACATATGGAGTCTGCATCCACCACTTCATTGATGTCATTCCACTTCCTAACCACCCTGAGACTTAAGAAATACTTCCTGACATCCCTGTGACTTATCTGCATCTTAAACTTCCAGCTGTGCCCCCAAGTGCCTGTTTTCTGCACCTTAAACAGCCTGTTCCTGTCTGCCCTATCATTTCCTCTTAGTATTTTGCATATTACCAAGTCACCCCAGGGCCTTCTGTCCTCCAGGGTTGCTAGATTTAATTCCTTTAGCCTTTCCTCATAGCTCATACCCCTTAGCTCTGCAACTAGTCTTGCTGCATACTTCTGCACTTTCTCCAGTTTCTTAACATGCTTTACCAGGTAGGATGAGTTTTATACTGGTGCTGTGTACTCCAAAATGGGCCCAACATGTATAAAGCACCTAGAATGGCTCTGCTGAGATTCCTGCAGAACACACTCAGATCTGCCAAGCCAGCATTGGCTGCAGAGGTTATTCTCTTTGAGGTCTGCAGCCTCTGTTCCCCAATTTTATACTGTCTCCAAGTGTCTTTGTTTGTGCCATATGGATGCTTGTTAAACAAGTCATTACCTGCAGATTACTTCTAAATTTACATATATGCAAACAGCCCACAAGTTCAGTATGCAATATTATGTAGAGTAAATTTTATGGTTAGTGACCTACATTATAACTAACATTAAATATACTGTAAACAGTAACCGGTCACTGAACTGACCAATTATCAGAAATGTGAAACTTTTATAAATTTCTCAACTGATACTATCTTCAAAAGTTGCCCTTAAGCACTATCAACTGTGCACATTAGTAAAAGCATACCTTCTCAGCCTGGGTGACGGTGCGTGGAAACCCATCAAGAATAAAGCCATTCTTGCATTCAGGCTTGTCAAGGTTTTGCTCAATCATATTTACCACTAAATCATCACTCACCAGTTTCCCTGCAGAGAGGATACACACAAGTTTTGCACAAATAAATACTTCTCACTAGATAACAGCATATCTAATCTCCCTTTTTAAATTATATAACAAACAAGATTCCCTTCCAATTATAAGTATACTGTACACACAGACAGGCAACTTAACTTTTAGAATTTTTCCCTTAATTTAAATTAAATGCCAAATCTCTTTACAGATATACTAAAAATGTCTGTTTAGATACATGTACCTTCTACTCTTTCTGTTTTTCCACATGAAAATACAAGCTAAAAGCTGTTACCATACCATAGCTTGTTTCAGAGATAAGACCTATCTAAGGCACATTACTACCACATTCTGTTACCAAAAATCTGCAAATACCCTGGTATACCTATTTACTAGTAAAATACTAAGGCCAACAGGTCTAAGGAGAGTTACCTATACATCTCCACTGGGCCCTCACATGAGAGCAGAAAATGCTACCATAGAAATAAGTCAAATTTTTAAATGTACTGTATAACTCTTGTCCTATAGATATTTACATGCACTTGCCTCACGAGATACATTATATATAGCCTCTCTTTAGATGTTAACTGGGTAAGTGCCAATTTTAAAACCAAAAAAATCTAAAACTTTCACATTATATCTCATGAACTAAAAATACATATTTTGATCATTCAAAATTTATGCAGGAATTTTTTTTTTTTTGCTATTTTACTCTAAATTTCATGTACAGTGAACTGAGAAATTAATCACCTCACTCTTCAATACATTAAAACACCAAGCATACCTGAATCCATGATTCCCTTCAACTCTTTGCCAAGACTAGATCCAGATGCCACCTCCGCTCTAAGAAGATCTCCCGTTGCCAAGTGACACACACAGTATTGCCGCATTAATTTTGGAGCCTGGAAATATATATTAATTTTGTATATACAGTACAGTCTAAAAAATAAAGTAGAAGAGATGGCAAAAAAAAAAAAAGGAAAAAAAAAAAAAAAATTGTAGAATGGTCTAAAGGTATTATGAAAGAGTCTCAGTGAGAAGGTACGAGTCAGTGAGATTATGAGTGAGTCAGAAGGTATTACGAGTGAAAAGGTATTACGAGCGAGAAGATACTATTATGAGTGAGTGAGAAGGAATTACGAGCAAGAGGTATTATGAGTGAGTGAGAAGGAATTACGAGCAAGAGGTATTATGAGTAAGTGAAGGTATTACGAGCGAAAGGTATTATGAGAAAGGTATTACGAGCGAAAGGTATTACGAGCGAAAGGTATTACGAGCGAAAGGTATTACGAGCGAAAGGTATTACGAGCGAAAGGTATTACGAGCGAAAGGTATTACGAGAGAAAGGTATTACGAGAGAAAGGTATTACGAGAGAAAGGTATTACGAGAGAAAGGTATTACGAGAGAAAGGTATTACGAGAGAAAGGTATTACGAGAGAAAGGTATTACGAGTGAAAGGTATTACGAGTGAAAGGTATTACGAGAGAAAGGTATTACGAGAGAAAGGTATTACGAGAGAAAGGTATTACGAGAGAAAGGTATTACGAGTGAAAGGTATTACGAGTGAAAGGTATTACGAGTGAAAGGTACTACGAGTGAAAGGTATTACGAGTGAAAGGTATTACGAGTGAAAGGTATTAAGAGTGAAAGTTATTACGGGTTAAAGTTATTACGAGTGAAAGATATTACGAGTGAAAGATATTACGAGTGAAAGATATTAAAAGTGAAACGTACTGCGAGTGAGAGGCATTATGAGTGAGAGGCATTATGAGTGAGAGGCATTATGAGTGAGAGGCATTATGAGTGAGAGGCATTATGAGTGAGAGGCATTATGAGTGAGAGGCATTATGAGTGAGAGGCATTATGAGTGAGAGGCATTATGAGTGAGAGGCATTATGAGTGAGAGGCATTATGAGTGAGAGGCATTATGAGTGAGAGGCATTATGAGTGAGAGGCATTATGAGTGAGAGGTATTATGAGTGCTGATAGGTTATAATAAGCAATGTGTTACTAAGGTAGGGTGAAGGGCTAGCAAAGGATGTCAGTGGTTCCGGTACCATACCTGAGTGCCCTTGCCAGAGCCAGGTGGACCTAACAGCACGGCATTAATACCATTCCTAGATGCCGCTGCTGGCGCAGGCACTGCAACACTTGGAGCCATTTAGGTGTAATATAGAAGAGAGGCTATGCAGACACGTCTGACCCTGTGCTCGCCCAGCCGCCGACACAGCTACACGCTAGTGAGGTGTTATAGACATTGAGAAGTCAGAAGGATCACCGGGGTGCCAAGAGGATTAACGCTACTAACACCACAGTAATGCTGATCCAACACCACACACACACCTCTTCATCTCCAACATTGACAGTCCACTTTCTCTTCTTAAAAACGTCTTACTTCTTATATTTTTAAACAATTTGCAAACACGAGGGAGAAAAAAAATGATAATTGTACATTCTGTACTAATATGTGAGAAGACTGCCAGAATATATAAGAATGGGAATAGCTTCTGACTTCAGTAAAGCAGCAGTAAACAGGTGTGGGCACGACAGCTGGCGAAGCCACGATACTCCACTGACCCACCCAACTAGTGGAATTTTGTATATGTATAAAAAAAAGGATTTCGGTCGCTGAGTGATCCTAGAAAAGTATCCCCGTATCCCATAAGCTCAACCTCCTCTACCTCAATGCACGCAAAAGTGAGGCTAGTATTGAGTTTAGGTCCTGGTCTAAACTCACGCCTTATTTTGTTATGTAAAACAGAAACGTTATATATGCCTTGGTAGCCGCGTTGTATGACTTGTGGGTTTAGCGCTTAGTTATGATTATGATTATAATAATAATGTGCCTTGGCAACAATTGTTAACTTGCTAAATATTGTTACGGTGCCCCGTGGCCTGATGGCCAGAGCTCTCGCTTCACACGGTGAGGGGCCCGGGTTCGATTCCCAGCGAAGGGGTGGAAACAGCCGGTTGTCTATGTTAGTAAGTTTATTCATGTAAACACAAATACAGTTACATGGATTATCATACATAGCAGCATATGTGTAGAGAACCTAGGATGACCCAAAAAGTCAAACAGAGTGTCTTATTTCCATTGGGGTCCTTTTTAATACCTTAATATTATACATTGTAGGAGATATATGTTATTATATTATAAAGGATATATACTAGGAATAAGGTAAAAAGAGTTATTTACATTTACATGTGTGTTAGCTAAAAAAAATGAAAAATCATTCTCCCCCCTTTCTGTCGCTACATTCATTAGGTACCTTTTGGCTCTCTTCTTGAACTGGCTCATGCTATGACTGGCTTTGGCATGTTCACCCATCAGTAAAATGGGTACCTGGGTGTTAGTGGACTGGTGTGGGTCGCATCCTGGGACGAAACTGACATAATTTGCCCGAAATGCTCTGCATAAGCTGGTTTCTATATAGTAGTATGTCATTGATGTCAGCTAGGTCTGTATACCTTGTACATGTACTTGTAGTAAATAAAGATATTATTATTATTATTATTATTATTATTATTATTATTATTATTATTATTATTATTATAATGATTTGAGAAAACAAGCGATTTGAAGAGAATCATCGCTGGTTTGGCATCCCTAGTTTTGAAGGTTCTCATTATCCATCTTATCATTTTCCTAGCAGATGTGGTAGATACGTTGTTGTGACTTTTAAAAATGAAATTCTATGACATTATTACTCCCAGTTCCTTCACATTAGTTTTTCACTATTGTGTGGTTGAAATTTGTTTTATACTCCGATCCAGTTTTAATTTCTTCGAGTTTTCCATTGCAGAGTGCAAGCAATAAAATAGATAAACTAAGGCCAATTGCATGTGCAAGAAACATGCAATAACTGAAACCTGGTTCAGTCTGAAAAATAGGATATGCCTACTGAATTCCACATACACATGTACAAATTATTGCGCACTGACATAGTCAGCAGGAAATGAGGAAGAGCTAGTAAGTTAATTTATTTAGGTACAGGTACACATAAATACAGTTACTCCAGGTATACTAACGTGTGTAAATTACCTAGGATAACCCAAAAAAGTCAGATAAAGTGACTTATTTTCATTGGGGTCCTTGTATTTCCTTTGGGGTCCTTGTATTTCCATTATGGTCCTTGTATTTCCTTTGGGGTCCAAGTATTTCCATTTGGGTCATTGTATTTCCATTGGGGTCCTTGTATTTCCATTGGGGTCCTTGTATTTCCATTGGAGTCCTTGTATTTCCATTGGGGTCCTTGTATTTTCATTGGGGTCCTTGTATTTCCTTTGGGGTCCTTGTATTTCCTTTGGGGTACTTGTATTTCCACTGGGGTCCTTGTATTTCCACTGGGGTCCTTGTATTTCCATTGGGGTACTTGTATTTCCATTGGGGTCCTTGTATTTCCATTGGGGTCCTTGTATTTCCATTGGGGTCCTTGTATTTCCATTGGGGGTCCTTGTATTTCCATTGGGGTCCTTGTATTTCCATTGGGGTCCTTGTATTTCCATTGGGGTCCTTGTATTTCCATTGGGGTCCTTGTATTTCCATTGGGGTCCTTGTATTTCCATTGGGGTCCTTGTATTTCCATTGGGGTCCTTGTATTTCCATTGGGGTCCTTGTATTTCCATTGGGGTCCTTGTATTTCCATTGGGGTCCTTGTATTTCCATTGGGGTCCTTGTATTTTCAATGGGGTCCTTGTATTTCCATTGGGGTCCTTGTATTTCCATTGGGGTCCTTGTATTTCCATTGGGGTCCTTGTATTTCCATTGGGGTCCTTGTATTTCCATTGGGGTCCTTGTATTTCCATTGGGGTCCTTGTATTTCCATTGGGGTCCTTGTATTTCCATTGGGGTCCTTGTATTTCCATTGGGGTCCTTGTATTTCCATTGGGGTCATTGTATTTCCATTGGGGTCCTTGTATTTCCATTGGGGTCCTTGTATTTCTCGTGGTCACGGTAAACCTCTTTGAGACGAAATTGCTAAGGCATCTAGAAACGAAAATGTAGTTTTAACGGGAGATTTTGACGATTACCAAATTAATTAGAGCAATTTGACAGAAAATCCAGTCTAGTGATATATTTTGAAATGATCGAGGACTGTTTTCTAAGACAGATTGTGTCAGAAACTAACTGGAGGAAATAACCTGGTGATCTTGGTTCTGGCAAACACTTTGTCTGAACTTTTTGGTAACGTTATTCTGGTGGGTAATTTACACATATGTGAAACTATGTATGATAATTGTACTTAAGTGTATCTGCACCTTAATAAACTTTATAATCTTGAGGTCAGAGATAAGAGGGGTAAGGTAAGAGATAAGGGGTGAGGTAGAAGGTGAGGGGTGTTATAGAGGGGAGGGGTGAGGTAGAGGGTGAGGGGTGTTATAGAGGGGAGGGGTGAGGTAGAGGGTGAGGGGTGTTGTAGAGGGGAGGGGAGGTAGAAGGGAGGGGTGAAGAAGAGGGTAGTTGTGAGGTAGAGGGGAAGGAGTAAGGTAGAGGGCAGAGGGGTAAGGGGTATGGTAGAGTGAGGGAAGTGGGGAGGTTCAGGGTGAGATAAAGAGTGAGGGGAGGGGTGAGGTAGAGGGGTGGGGTTAAGTTCAGGGTTAGGTAGAGGGGAGAGGTGAGGTAATGAGTGAGGACAGGGGTGAAGTTCATTGCTAGGTATAGGCAGAGGGAGGGGTGAGGTAAAGAGTGAGGACAGGGGTGAAATTCATGGTTAGGTATAGGCAGAGGGAGGGTTAGGTAAAGGGGAGGGGTGAGGTAAAGAGTGAGGGGAGGGTGAAGTTCAGGGTAAGGTATAGGCAGAGGGAGTGTTAGGTAGAGGGAGGGGTGACGTAAAGAGTAAGGGGAGGGTGACGTAAAGAGTGAGGGGGTTGTGACGTAAAGAGTGAGGGGAGGGGTGACGTAAAGAGTAAGGGGAGGGGTGACGTAAAGAGTGAGGGGAGTTGTGACGTAAAGAGTGAGGGGAGGGGTGACGTAAAGAGTGAGGGGAGGGGTGACGTAAAGAGTGAGGGGAGAGGTGAAGTTCAAGGTTAGGTATAGGCAGAGGGGAGGGGTGAGGTAAAGAGTGAGGGGAGGGGCGAAGTTCAGGGTTAGGTATAGACAGAGGGGAGGGTTAGGTGGAGGGAAGGGGTGAGAGGTAAGAGGAGGGGCCAACAGATGGCAGGCCAACATGTCAACAACACTGAGCCTGCTGAGGTGATTGCTCAACACACTGTATCTTCAGCCTTCCTTAGTGACGTCCTCCTCAGTGTTGCAGATGCCCGGGGGCACAGGCAGACACAAGTATGCACTTTTCTATACCAGATACCCAGGAGTGTAAAGAAGACAACGGCACCACCTTCATTGTAAGGGAAAGTTACCACCATACATCTGCGTCTCATACTTGATCTTCCTCGCTCTTATCTCACTTTTTTACCCTCTTTTTAACGTTAAGATTTACCTACTCTGGGTTTCACGCGTCCTTTTAATGAGTAGTTTACATGTGTGAGGATTTTGTTTTTGCTGTATCTTACAGCTAGGTTTTAAATAATGAGATATTAACAAAGACCCCAATAGAAATAAGTCACTTGCTCTGACCTTTTTTGGGGGGTTATCATATGTAATTTATACATATGTTATTATGTATGATAATTTATATAACTGTATTTATGTGTACGTGTACCTAAATAAACTTACTTAACTTACATAGACCCCAATGGAAGTAAATCACTTGGTCTGACTTTTTTTTGGGTTATTCTACGTAATTTACATGTTGCTATGTATGATAATTGTACTTATGTGTATCAGTACCTAAATAAACTTACTAATGCCCATGGCTACTCTTCCAGCATAGTAACTTTTTTTTTTCAATGATTGTCAGTCATGATCTCTGCTTGAAGTTGTAGAGTAAGATGTAGGAGTAAGTTTATTCAGGTACAAGTACACACAAATACAGTTACACAAATTATCATACATAGTAACATATGTATAAATTATACCTAGGATAACCCCAAAAAAAAGTCAGACAATGAGGTCCTGCTAATACGTATCTTAAAATCAGTTACAATAAAGGAGATATACTAGGAATAAAATAATCTGAGTTATTTATATTAACATTAAAAAGAGGATCAGATCGCAGTAATAAGTACATAAATGTTAGCTATACAAGAAATCACTCCTTCCTTTCTGTAGCTTGTTTGGTAGTGTCCTCGGCACACGCTGAGGAGCTGGTGGCTTGGTCAGTAGTGTCCTCGGCACAACTCATCATATCAGTGCATATATAGTATATCATGTTATATTTATTACAAAGCCTACCCTAGTAAGTGTAATACAGTATTAAGGTATAATAAACTTTTATTATAATTTAGCTCCCTATGTTTATTGTATACAGACAGGCCCCTCTTTACAGTGCTTCTTGGAGCTCAAGCTGCTCGAAAATGTCATCACCACATGTCTGGAAATTCCGTTGGACAATGGTGTGGGGCAAAATGACAGAACCACAACAAGAATTGAGGGAATGGTGCTTGTCAATAGTAACAGGAGCAGAATCTATGGTTGTAAGAAGAGAAAGATCGCGAGCTTGGCCAGCATTCTGGACCGTGATGATGTGAGTGCCGCTCTTGAGAGCGTGAAATGAGATGTCTTTACCAACATGGCGTAGCAGAGCTTTACCAATACTATGGTCTGAAAGATAGGTATTAGCAGAAGTCGGTCGCAGAGTAAAAAACTTTGTCCATTGAGTAGTTTGAAATAGAGAGTTTAAGGGAAGTGAGTGACGAGCTGGTCGTTTCTGAGATGAACGAGAAGGAAGCGTCGAATCGTCATGTGTGGGTCTTGGTCGTTTGGGTGTGGGACCGGGGGTGGTCCGATGGGAGACGGGCGAGCGATTCGAAAATTGCCGCACCGTCGAGGGAGAAGCCGGAATCAAGGTCAGAGAAGAGCGAAGGTCAGACGTATCGAAAGGGCCAGTCGGGTCCCTGGTACCTGAAGCAGGTGACGAACCGGCACCAGCAAGAGGTACAGGGGCATGAGAGGTGTCCAAAGAGTTGTCCGTTAACGAGGCAGGGTCAGTACTGGGTGCGGTATCAGGAAGGGGCCCGGGGGTAGTGGGTTCATGGATTGGGTCAGCCATGGTTAGGTTACTTCTTTCTTTTTATTTTTAAGAAAAAAAGAAAGAAGAAAAGAAAATAAAAATAAAAAAAGAATAAAAAAGGGGAACGTGGAGGAATAGGTCCTAGGAGGAATGAAAGGGAGCGCAAATCCCCCTCCGTGCCCAAGAGGACCTCAACACCGCAAGTAGTGCAGATGCTGCATGGAACCCGTGCCATACCCTACCCTTCATGCCAGTAAACCAGCAATCCGGGATAGCAACCTCACATCCACCGAGCCATCTCGGCGGACAAAAGAGAGGGCGGCCGGATATCCGCCACAAAGCATACCGCCTTCGGCCACCACCCCCGGAATCCGAAAGGTGGCCTCCAGAGATACACCCAAAGCCACCTCCCGGGTGACCGGAGAGGGATCGGGACATCCCCAGGCGATCCAGATTCCACGGCAAACTACACCACCGTCAAGAACCTCAACGGAATAGGAATGGACCACGGTACCCTTCCCCCTACCTAGGAACTAGAATGCCTGAGGAGAGAAGCTCCCAGGGTAAAACTGGGAAGGAAATAAGGGAGGGATGAGGAGGAGGAGGAGGAGGAGGAGGAAAGGGAAAAGGGAGGATGGGGAAGATGGGAAAAGGGAGGGGGGATTGGGGGGTAATTAGGTTCGGTCTGAGGAAGAAGACCAAGAGGTCCAATTCCTCAGACCGATAGCCTCTTTACCACGACAAGGAGCCCCCCTTAAAAAGGGACGAAATGGTAACTAACACACATACACGTGTCATTGTACACCGTGTACGTCAAGCTCATACTGGAGTATGCAGCACCAATAAGGAACCCACACCTGGTCAAACACGTCAAGAAACTAGAGAAAATGCAAAGGTTTGCAACAAGACTAGTCCCGGAGCTGAGGCGTTTGTTCTACTAGAAGAGGTTGAGGGAATTCAGCCTGACTACACTGGTGGACAGGAGGGATAGGAAGGACATAACGACATATAAAATACTGAGAGGAATTGACAAGGTGGATAGGGACAACAGCAACAAGTAGAAAACTCAGATGAATCACAGGGATGTTATGAACTTCTTCAGTCATAGAGTTGTTAGGAAGTGGAACAATCTGGAGAGTGATGTAGTGGAGGCAGGATCCATACATAGCTTTAATAAGAGGTATGATGAAGCTCATGGGGTAGGGAGAAAGTGGACCTAGTTGCGACCAGTGAAGAGGCCAGGCGCTGTGAATCGACCCCTGCAACCACAATTAGGTGAGATGAGTACGTACGATGATTACGTACGTACTCATCTCAACTAATTGTGAGACGAGTACCTAGAGTTTACATTAATCACTATGTTAGGTATTAAAGTATTCTTGACTGGTAATGAACAGGCGACGTCGTCTTAACCCTGGCGAAGGAGTCACCGGTCTGCCTGGCGAGGGAGTCAACCGGTCTGCCTGGCGAGGGAGTCAACCGGTCTGCCTGGCGAGGGAGTCAACCGGTCTGCCTGACGAGGGAGTCAACCGGTCTGCCTGGCGAGGGAGTCAACCGGTCTGCCTGGCGAGGGAGTCAACCGGTCTGCCTGGCGAGGGAGTCAACCGGTCTGCCTGGCGAAGGAGTCACCGGTCTGCCTGGCGAGGGAGTCAACCGGTCTGCCTGGCGAGGAGTCAACCGGTCTGCCTGGCGAGGAGTCAACCGGTCTGGCTGGCGAGGGAGTCAACCGGTCTGGCTGGCGAGGGAGTCAACCGGTCTGGCTGGCGAGGGAGTCAACCGGTCTGGCTGGCGAGGAGTCAACCGGTCTGGCTGGCGAGGGAGTCAACCGGTCTGCCTGGCGAGGAGTCAACCGGTCTGGCTGGCGGGAGTCAACCGGTCTGCCTGGCGAGGAGTCACCGGTCTGCTTGGCGGGAGTCAACCGGTCTGCCTGGCGAGGAGTCAACCGGTCTGCCTGGCGAGGAGTCAACCGGTCTGGCTGGCGAGGGAGTCAACCGGTCTGGCTGGCGAGGGAGTCAACCGGTCTGCCTGGCGAGGAGTCAACCGGTCTGCCTGGCGAGGGAGTCAACCGGTCTGCCTGGCGAGGGAGTCAACCGGTCTGCCTGGCAGGGAGTCAACCGGTCTGGCTGGCGAGGGAGTCAACCGGTCTGCCTGGCGAGATAGTCACCGGTCTGCCTGGCGAGGAGTCAACCGGTCTGCCTGGCGAGGGAGTCAACCGGTCTGGCCTGGCGAGGGAGTCAACCGGTCTGGCTGGCGAGGGAGTCAACCGGTCTGGCTGGCGAGGAGTCAACCGGTCTGGCTGGCGAGGGAGTCAACCGGTCTGGCTGGCGAGGAGTCAACCGGTCTGCCTGGCGAGGGAGTCAACCGGTCTGCCTGGCGAGGGAGTCAACCGGTCTGGCTGGCGAGGGAGTCAACCGGTCTGGCTGGCGAGGGAGTCAACCGGTCTGCCTGGCGAGGGAGTCAACCGGTCTGCCTGGCGAGGGAGTCAACCGGTCTGCCTGGCGAGGGAGTCAACCGGTCTGCCTGGCGAGGGAGTCAACCGGTCTGCCTGGCGAGGGAGTCAACCGGTCTGGCTGGCGAGGGAGTCAACCGGTCTGGCTGGCGAGGGAGTCAACCGGTCTGGCTGGCGAGGAGTCAACCGGTCTGGCTGGCGAGGAGTAAACCGGTCTGCCTGGCGAGGGAGTCAACCGGTCTGCCTGGCGAGGGAGTCAACCGGTCTGCCTGGCGAGGGAGTCAACCGGTCTGGCTGGCGAGGGAGTCAACCGGTCTGGCTGGCGAGGGAGTCAACCGGTCTGGCTGGCGAGGGGTCATCCGGTCTGCCTGGCGAGGGAGTCAACCGGTCTGCCTGGCGAGGGAGTCAACCGGTCTGCCTGGCGAGGGAGTCAACCGGTCTGCCTGGCGAGGGAGTCAACCGGTCTGCCTGGCGAGGGAGTCAACCGGTCTGCCTGGCGAGGGAGTCAACCGGTCTGGCTGGCGAGGAGTCACCGGTCTGCCTGGCGAGGGAGTCACCGGTCTGCCTGGCGAGGGAGTCAACCGGTCTGGCTGGCGAGGGAGTCAACCGGTCTGGCTGGCGAGGGAGTCAACCGGTCTGGCTGGCGAGGGAGTCAACCGGTCTGGCTGGCGAGGAGTCAACCGGTCTGGCTGGCGAGGGAGTCAACCGGTCTGGCTGGCGAGGAGTCAACCGGTCTGCCTGGCGAGGGAGTCAACCGGTCTGTCTGGCGAGGGAGTCAACCGGTCTGTCTGGCGAGGAGTCAACCGGTCTGCCTGGCGAGGGAGTCAACCGGTCTGCCTGGCGAGGGAGTCAACCGGTCTGCCTGGCGAGGAGTCAACCGGTCTGCCTGGCGAGGGAGTCAACCGGTCTGCCTGGCGAGGAGTCAACCGGTCTGCCTGGCGAGGGAGTCAACCGGTCTGCCTGGCGAGGGAGTCAACCGGTCTGCCTGGCGAGGAGTCAACCGGTCTGCCTGGCGAGGGAGTCAACCGGTCTGCCTGGCGAGGGAGTCAACCGGTCTGCCTGGCGAGGGAGTCAACCGGTCTGCCTGGCGAGGGAGTCAACCGGTCTGCCTGGCGAGGGAGTCAACCGGTCTGGCTGGCGAGGGAGTCAACCGGTCTGGCTGGCGAGGAGTCAACCGGTTTGGCTGGCGAGGGAGTCAACCGGTCTGGCTGTCGAGGGAGTCAACCGGTCTGCTTGGCGAGGGAGTCAACCGGTCTGGCTGGCGAGGGAGTCAACCGGTCTGGCTGGCGAGGGAGTCAACCGGTCTGGCTGCTGACAGAACATTCCCGACAGTCGTTTACTTAACAGGGAGGGGTATCGCCTCCTCACGATGGGTCTTTTGTTGGGGGTAGAGGATGAGGAAACCTAAGGGGGCTGGTTTCCGGGGTTGGGGGGTTGGGTGTGTGTGTGTGTATGTATGTGTGTTGGTAGGTGTGTGTGTGTGTGTGTGTGTTGGTAGGTGTGTGCGGTCTTGGTTTGGTGTTGGGTGGGGGGGTGGTAGGTGTGGGGTGGGAATGGGTTAGGGAGAGTTGTGCATCTGTTTTTTGACTTATGACCTTTTTTTTTATGCAGGGGCATAAGGGGGGGGGGTTGTTTATGACTTTGACGGGTGAGTGATTGGTAACGCTATTTTGACTTGGACTTTGGGTTGGGTTTTTGTTTTCATGGTACGATTGGTGGTTTTCCCTCTCTGCTTCAGCTATGAGGTTAGGGTGGTGGTCAGGGTTCCCTGTTCCACGTTGTGTGGGACCGATCTCAGGTAGGGTTTACTATATTTTACTTGTGAATTCTTGTGCGGTGATTATTTTCCTGTCATGTGCTTAGGTACAATACTGTGCTTTATGAATATAACTCTACCTGTGTGTTTCATATATCTTGTGTGACGTGTATATCTTCAGGTGTAATATGTCAGGGTTCTTTTTGTATTCCCTAACCTTTAGTTTTCGGGAGGTGGGGGCAGATGCTTCCTTAGGGGGGTACTGAAACACTGTCTGAGGGTGTGTGTGTGTTTTTGTGATCCTGTTTAACTTAATCTTTGGAGAGGTATTGTAACGTGTCATATATATGGGACATGGTTAATTGTAATCTGGTGGAATGCGTGGGTGGCTATTAGGCCTCATGTTTAAAATGTTTAAAGGGTTTGTTGTTTTGCCCTTTGTGGTACCGTGGTTTTCGCGGTTGTGGAAATAAGTCTCATTGCCGTATTTAGCATATCCTTATAGTAATTATATTCGGGTTATGAGTTTAAGTTGACAATAAATTTATTTTTTATTTTTATTTAGGTCCTTGTTGGACCATTCTTATTGTATAAACAAGTATCAGTCTACCGTACCCCAGCCATGGGGTTTTGTTTTAGTTGTAAGTTTGTAATCTGTATAATGTTCATAGACTCTTATTTGCCATTTCAATGAAATATTAAAAAGAATAACTAAGGAGGGGTGGGGGGTTTGGGATAGTTTTGATTTGACTTAGTTTCTATAGTCTGTAATGGTGTGGAAAATGTCAATGGTCACTTTTGTCTGTTACATAGTGATTTATGTATATTTTGTATAAGGTCTCTTGCTATATAAGTACATGGTATATGTTGTACGAAGAATGAGGTGTTATATATTGTTAGTAGGGATGTCATAAGACATTATATATTTGCTATGTCTCTGATTCCATGTTTGTACTCCTGTATGGTTCTTAAATAAAATATAAAAAAAAACTTAACATCTTCCTTAACAACTAAATTCTAATTAGGACGATTTTAACATTTATCCTTGCCTGCTACAGCATACTCGGGTATAACGACTAAAGTCTGCATAGAAATACACCTCACTATGGTTAACGACCTTCGTGTAGTAGATAGTGTTCAATCTTAATTAACCAGCCTTGTGCCCCAGCCAACATTACGATAATTAGCATTATTAACTTGTCAGTTCATAAATGATTTATAAAATAATTTTGTTAACCATGTGGGGAATTTTGTGAGATAATTACTTTATTCATACTACAATGAATGTTTTAGTCATCTAAATGCCGTGAACCCGTAGGGGTCATACGGCTCATGGGGGGATCGATCCAATGAAAGAGAGAATAGGTCCAATTCATTAGATCAAGAGCCTCTCACTCCCTTGTGGGAATTTAGGTAACTATCTACTACTAAAGGGTCATTAAGGCTGCATGTCCCCTTCACAACACCAGTCAACCAGGATTTAATCACTAAAAAAACAATATATAAACATATACAGATATACACACCTTAAGTATGTATGTCTACAAGCGAGTTTTTGTCAATTCTGCACGAGCTTAATATCCCTAGTGAAGACACGCGCGTCTAAACACTTCGTTCATTCGTTCATTCGTTCATTCGTTCGTGTGTTTGTTTTATTCCGGAACATTATGTTGAACTTCATTTTCTGTAACACCGTGAGGGTGGGCAGATTAGGATAACAAATCCTTGGCCACTATAACTGTTCATCCTATTAAACGTTCACCTCCTGGATGACCAAATAATATAGATTAACGAGTACTGGATATTATGGCAAATATTAACTCCGCTGGTTTGCTGCTATTATATCTTGCCTTATTATTCCTCCTGTACACCGAACAGTCACCACTATACACTGGATGATGCTGAACTTCACTGAGGATACTTCAAGCTCCTATGAATCCTACGAGATCTAGAATTAAAGGGAAAATTGTATTATTCAGAGGACGATCACATCACTAGACTGGTACACTGATGACTGAGTCAGAGACCTGGAGCTGGAGTCCGCGCATGACAGCCCAACCAAGTCACTTATTAAATCTTTACTTTCGCCAAATTTACTCTCCCTTAGCCATTTTAATCACATAAAATTATTAAGGAAGGTATAATCTAATTCCTCGAATGCAAATTATATTAATTAGAATGCTTGTATGGTTTCACTGTTGGGGTTTGAAGTCTATCGACTACACGAGGGTTAAGGCTGCATGGCACCTGTACACCACCAGTTGAGAATACTATAATACCTAAATTTGTTTGAAGTAAACTTAGAGCATATATACACTGGGAGATACAAATATCTCAATGTATATAAATAGAGAGATACAGTATATATACACCACTCGGTGTATATATACTGTGTTTTATTTAAATTTTTAAGTTTTCCCAAAAATCTAGTAAACATCTAAAAAATAAGGTTGAGAATTTAAAATCTCACTCAGTACAATATTTTTTTATTTCTGCCCAGTCATATATATATAGTCATATATATAACTATATGAATGGTATATATATATATCTTTCTTTCTTTCAACACGTCGGCCGTTTCCCACCGAAGGGTGGCCCAAAATGAAAAACGAAAGTTTTCCCTTTTACATTTAGTAATATATACAGGAGAAGGGTTACTAGCCCTTGCTCCCGGCATTTTAGTCGCCTCTTACGACACGCATGGCTTACGGAGGAAGAATTCTGTTCCACTTCCCCATGGAGATAAGAGGAAATAAGAACAAGAACTAGTAAGAAAATAGAAGAAAACCCAGAGGGTGTGTGTATATATATGCTTGTACATGAATGTGTAGTGTGACCTAAGTGTAAGTAGAAGTAGCAAGATGTACCTGAAATCTTGCATGTTTATGAGACAGAAAAAAGACACCAGCAATCCTAACATCATGTAAAACAATTACAGGCTTCCGTTTTACACTCATTTGGCAAGACGGTAGTACCTCCCTGGGTGGTTGCTGTCTACCAACCTACTACCTAGGATATATATATATCCCATTCATAATATATATACCAGAGACTATGGTATATTACGTATACCATAGCACCACAAATAAAACACTACTGCACTGAACAATTTTCAGCTGATTATAGCGACACAAAACTAACAGACTTATTGTCAAAATTCGTAGTGGTGATACAGCGCCTGGGAAGGATGGGAGTCGTTCAGGTTCGATCCAAGAAAGGGGTTATCAGGTTCACTTCCTTGGACTGAAAGCCTCTTACCGGCGTCAGAGAACCTCTCCTAGAGGACGGTACGAGTTAAAAAAAAGTTGATACGTAACGCATATTTATTGACGCTTATTTAAATGGTTTATGAAGTTTTTTAATTTGCCCCTGACGGGACCTGGACATTGTATACAGCGCCAATATTTATCTATTGATCTATCTGGAGAGAGTGAGCTGGAGGATCAGGTGTAACAGAGGATCAGGCTACGTGTAATATCGGGTGAAAGGCTGGATCAGGTGAGCTAGTGTAGACAAGTAGAACCTTCCGGCACTGTATTTAAGTCCAGAAGATATTTTATAATAATTAACAACTCGCTAACATTCTAAATTATTTCAGAAATAACTCAAACGTTGTATATCAATGATATTAATACCGACAAGATGTTGAATTAGACACATGTCCATGTATTGTTTTAATAGTCACTGGATGGTAAAACGTCTACAAGACACCCATATGTTTCACACTTGTCTAAGTCATCATAACTCTCAGGTTGACAGTGATGACAGGCTTTACTTGTGGGTAGAACCATACGAGACCCAAAACTCCCAACTTTATTGCTACTACTCTCACAAAACCTGTTTATTGTTCTTGATCTGTCCCATTTTCCACTCAGCCCCACAAGAGGGTTTTTCTTTACATAAAAGCAAGCAAGTGTGGAGAAACGTTTGATGACGATATGGTTTGATATTAAGTTACGTGTTTATTATTCCAGTCACGGTATTGTGACTTTTATTGTTCCAGTCACGGTATTTTGACTTATTGTTCCAGTCACGGTATTGTGACTTTTATTGTTACAGTCATGGTATTGTGACTTTTATTGTTCCAGTCACGGTATTGTGACTTTTATTGTTCCAGTCACGGTATTGTGTTTTATTATTCCAGCCACGGTATTATGACTTTATTCTCACATGGTGGATTACTTCCGTAGGTTGTTGAAATCTCCAACTCAGTTTTCGCCCAAAAAAACAACACAGTTGTATTGTTTTGTGGGTGGCCTAACCTACACCCGCTCTTTCCTACTAAAAAAACACATGTGGAGTATATATACATCAAGGTTGTCAACAAGATCAGATCAAATAAGTGATATCTTAATATTCAATGTAATGACTTGAGAGTGAATTAAAATCCCAGAGCTTTTGTGATCTCTCAGTCACATTCTGATGGAAGAATTGATGCCGACACACTAAAGGCAGCACCTATTCATTAATACAAATGTATGTCAATCTGACGCACACTTTGTAAGTAAATATTCTGAAGTGAAGAACTTTCTCGGTGTGTCTACACTGTGAGTAACAGTATCATTACAATAATAGTATGCAATACTAAGAAAATGAGGATTAGACACTCGTGTAACACCTGGGTATCTTGATTTGTAGACGTTTCGCCAACCCGTGGTTTACCTCATTCTTTTTACTATCTTTGTGCGTCATCTCAGTGCAGAAGCAAAAAGTCAATGGCTTGATAAACATTTTCCAATACCTAGGAGTTGCACATGTGACTATTTCCTCATCTTGTGTGTATGATGCCATGGTGTGTGCCTCCTAACCATTAACGTTTAGAAAATTTTCTTAAGCCAGTGGCTTCTTCAGTCCAATACAGAGAAAGGAGGATGTTGAGGAGGAGTTTAAGGTAATCAGTCCCTCAGCCTGTTCAGTCCATCAATCCTGAGAAAAAGTACAGGATATGCGCGGAGAACTGTCTCATTCTTTATTAACTAGAAATACGGAGTCTTTGCCAGATGGCGACCCGTCACTGGCTCCCGGAGTGTCTGTGTTTGTACAAGTGATGCACTGTTTACAGAGCCCTATAGCGGGCAAAGTCAAATGGAGTACCGTATACAGCTCTCTGGTAGAGGCAGCCCTATGACAAGGGCAAGGTGAGTCCTCTTCAGGTCAAGTAGAGTACCGTATACAGCCCTCTGGAGGGACAGCCCTATGACAAGAGCACGGTGAGTCTTCTCAGCATAAGTGGTGTAGCAGTTTGCCAAAATCGTCGTAGACGTCCTGTAGTTGTGGCACAGCACGTCTTTGTTTCAAATAGTGTCTTGAGTCCGGTTGTACGATAGTGTGAGTCATTTCCAACTGAACAGACTCGTCTGTTACCTTCCCCACTCACACAGAGCTCGTAAGAAGTAGCAGAGGTGCTGCCGTACGAGGACGAGTCAGGTTAAATATCTCAGGACCGGTGTTCTCCTGGTGTGACATCCTCAACTCTCATCAGCTCTGATCCATTTGAGCCATTTCTAGCACTCGTGCCGCAGCCCGAGTGCTAGAGAAGGGGCTGGGCAGAGAGTAGAACGAGAGGACGTAGTTGTATAATTGTAGTAGTGACAGAGGTAGTAGTAGTATATGTAGAATTAGGTGCCCATAAGAAGGAGTAATGGTAGTGACACGAGAGTCTGAGTAGTAGTTGTAGAAGTGGTAGTAGTAGTGGAGATGAACTAAGAACAAGAGAAATCAGAAAGGAGCACTGCAGGAGAGTAAATGGCCTATGAGGGTAGGGACAAAATCAGGGAAAAACTCTTAGT